>OU696696.1:103557922-103772160 GCA_916050605.2 Platycheirus albimanus | reverse complement strand
GTGTATGTGTATGTGTATGTGCCTTGCCCTATAGAGCAAGTAAAAACGGTACGGAGTTCGCAGTGTCAGCTAGTATATTATTTATGTTTGATTTTGAAGTTTAATGAATGTTAAACTTTTCAAAAATTAAAAATGTACAAATAGTATTGGAAATTAATTCGTGGTACTTTCAAAATCGGGAAAATCGAATAGTAGGTATATATAATTCAGTACATATAATGCCTAAGCCATTCTGCAACTGTGGTACCTACGAAGTTTGATTTTAAATTATATCAATTTATATCATTGAAGATTTTTAACCGCAAATAAAAACTAATGTTCGGAAATCCAAACACGGTAACGGCTATGATGGTTATTTTATATTGCTCGAATACATAATATATTTATGGAGCAGTTCTCTTATTATATAAGGGTTTGTGTTCATTTTTAATAAAAAAAAAAAAAACTTAATTAGGTAGGTAAATTATTTAAAATAACTCGCTGCAATTTTCTCATAATAAAAACAAAAAACTTTAATGCGGTTACATACAACACCGAACCGATCACGTTTCCTTACCTTTTCAAATGCTTCCTATCTTAACGACTTTCCACATAACCGGGGTGTAATTATCAAATTAGTAAGTTATTCCAATTAATGGAAAACAGACAATGACATTTTAACTTAATAATACACGTAGGAATTAGACCACCCTCACTCAATTGTCCTTATGCCAGACGAATTCCTCCAAACGAACCTTCTTAAACGTGCATAACATACTATGTGTGTGTATTAGAAAGGCTCATAGGCACGTGTCAAATACAACGCTCAGCTTATTTAAAATAAAGATCGCATCCGCGTTTTACTGATGAGTCTTTACAAATTATTCGTAAAAATAAATTATAAAGTAGGCATGCGCACGAGCCCGCTGATAACTACAAGAAAGCGACATATTCAAAATGCTTTGAGTACCAGTTAATGGGAGTAGAGGCCGAGCAATATAATAAAAAAAACATAAGCGAGAGCTACAGTAAGTTTGCAACGAACTGTTGGATACCCTATTCCCTATATTTTTCTATGTGTATGCGTTCGCCTCCCGCAGCCAGCCGATGTTCCAGTTTCAGAAACAAAATTCTTCTATAGCAGACAGGAAAAAAATCATTACCTTTATTTTGTGTGGCAGATGTTCAATAACTGCTGTCGTAATAAAAAAAAGGCGTGACCCACGACGAAAGTTTAGACTTTTCATTGCCAGGACAATTACTATAAACTCAGTAACATTCAATTTTTAAGCTTGCAGATCGATTTGAACAAAACTTGAATTTTAAAAAATTAGATTTTGAATGGAAATAGCGATTATATGTGTTTTTAACAATTCTTGAATCACACTGTGCTACGTAACCAAGAAATATTAATCTTAGAGTTCATCTTTTCACTTCAAAACTGCGACCGATAATTAAAAAACTTTAAAAAACGTTACAAAATGAATGCATTACACGACTTTTGACGGAAACGCCCCTTAAGTGTCCTAAAAATTTGAAGCACTAACTGAGCTTTGATCATTAGTCAGTATTTAGACATATGTGTAAAACTATAGCTGAATCGAGTAGTTTTAAAGGATCTTACCTGAAAAAAGGTATTTTATCAAAATCGCGCCTCAAAAAGTGGGCGTATTAAGAAAATGTAGAGATATATTTTTCATAAAACGAACAGCATTGAAAAAGGTTTAAATTGAATATTGGTGGTACCTTAAATTTTTAAAACTACGTTTTTCGTTCTCTCATGAAAAGTGGGCGAAAGCCCCGCCCAAAATTCAAAAATTTCTTTTCATACACAAACGATTTAGTTTCTACTAGAGACTCAAAATTTTGGCTTGCGGATTCATTATAAATACCGTTTATTTAGCGTTATGCTTTTATCGTAACTGTACAAAAAACATAATTTAATTTTACCAAATTGAGGTTGTTCATCAAAAATGGCGATTGTGGGCGTGTTTGTTAGCGGATTTTACCGGTTCAAGAACTTAGCCTTACTCTTGAACCAAAGATTATATATACCCAATTTCAGCTTTCTAGCTCAAAAATTGAGACCTCTAGAGAGTACATACGGACGGACGGACGGACGGACATGGCTAAATCGACTAGGCTTTTGATTCTGAGTAAGGGGCCAGTTATAGCGATACGGAAAACCAAACCGAAAAAAGTTTCAAATGAAAATTTTTGTATGTTCTCATTCGATTTTTAAGACAAATGCTACACTGATCGATGGCAATCAATGCAGAGAATTTTTTTTGTTCATAATAATTTTAATTGAATAAACACTTTTTGTTAAAAATGTATTTTTTTATTTTTCTTTTATACGTATAACAGAAAAATGATTAAATACATTTTTATCAAAAAGTACAAGTTCAATTAAAATTTTTATTTGCAAAATAAATTCTCTGAGTTGGTTTCCATCGATCAGTGTAGCATTTGTGTTTTAAATCTGATTATACTATACCAAATTTTTCATTTGAAAATTTTTTCGGTTTGGTTTTCAAATGGAAAATTTGGTGTAATATAATCAGATTTGAAACACAAATGCTTCAGTGACCGATGGCAATCAACTCAGAGAACTTATTTTGCAAATAAAAAGTTTAATTGAACTTGTACTTTTTGTTAAAAATGTATTTATTCATTTTTCTGTTATACGTATAAAAGAAAAAGGAAAAAATCACATTTTTAACAAAAAGTATTTATTCAATTAAAATTATTGTAAGCAAAAAACATTCTCTGCATTGATTGCCATCGATCAGTGTAGCATTTGTCTTCAAAATCGAATCAGAACATACAAAATTCTCCATTTGAAATTTTTTTCGGTTTGGTTTTCCGTATCGCTATAACTAGCTCCTCAGAATATATATACTTTTCTAACCTAACGGTATTATTTCTATATGTTACAAGCTCCACACCAAATACAATATACCCATTCTATGGAATAGGGTATAAAAAACAGATATAAATCTATAGGTAAATGAACAGGCACGTTCTGCATGTACTCCTGCACCTATGATATCTAGTTTTCGTCATAGACTATTAACCCTGGTAAAAAGAATGTTCTTTTTGTAAGAAAAATTCATATTATGTAGATTGTTCTTTTTATAGGTAATTTTGTGAGGATACAAAACACCAAACGATAGAAAAGAATTACATTAATTAAAAAGAGTAACTTTTAAATGCTGCTTTCCCTCCATCTCTATTACGTCCTTTTATCTTTTTACAGTATATATTTTTGCTTGCAGCTACGAGCAGAATGTGTTGCGGTTAAAAAGTCAGCAGTCATTGATCTATACCTACATTCCGCACTTCTCTGAATGGCGAGGGCGAATAATTACATTGTCAGCTGGTCAATTTCCCTCATTGAGATGAGAGGTGATTCTATTTAATTAAGAAACTTAATTCATCTTCTGGGTATTTTTTGTTATTTGAATGGCTTTTGGGGAAATTAGCTTGAGAGTTACAGTTTCAGTTAGATCTGGTGATAATGTTTAATTTGGAACAAAAAATGTTTTTTTGGCACGCCTCTATGGCATGTACTAATTGTAATTTTGCCAATAGAACGTATTTGAATGCTTTTATTTAATTAAGAAGAAGCAGAAAAAAGGAGTTAATAAGCTATTTTCAAAACAATCATGTGTGGTTAAAACTAAACATGTGGCGTTGAAAAATAACCTTAAATATGCCATTTTTGAAAAGCGAATAAAAAAATTTAATATTTTGTATCACTGTCAAAAATTAACCCAATAAAACAAATTATTAAATACAAAGCAACATTAAAGAATGTAATAGTTCTGTACCAACTCCGTTTTGGTAATACAAAATTGTTTGTGATATGAGTGAGCCCTCTTGTTTGAAAGTCAGTTTAATTCTATAGGCATGCGGAAGACTGCACGACTGGGTCTGTTGCGAGTCAGGGTTCCACGGAGGACGTACTTTGGGAAAGTAGAAGGGCGGCGGCACGCTTGTCGTTGCACGGCTATGCTCGACGGAAATGGGAGTGGTTCTTTGCCGCTTCCACTTCCGTCGAGCATAGCCATGCAACGACAAGCGTGCCGCCGCCCTTCTACTTTCCCAAAGTACGTCCTCCGTGGAACCCTGACTCGCAACAATGGCGAACAACGTGGGGCCCGAAATAACTTCAAGGAGACGATTTTCTTTTTGAAGGTCGTCGCCTTGGACTTGTTTTGGCCTCCCGACAAAACTTTCCTATCTTTTTACACAAATCAAGGACGCACTTTTGGTAGTGTCACATATCTCGAACGGCTCGGCTGTCCAATCTCAGGCCTTAGCCAGAAGATCTTGTGAGGTAGTCCGAGATGTGTGAACGCCAGAAGTGGAACAAAGTCGTAGGATTTCAGGCTTTTGCCGCCCATAGAGTCAGGTTAAACCAGACTCTTTGTGAGGTAGAAGTTCTGGATCTGAAAACTTTGTTCGTGTGGAGGTTCTTTCTGAACTCATAGCCATCCTTCTATCAGGCCATATGCCAGGTAGTAAGATGTGGTTATGGGAGAGGGATTAACCAAAGCACACACTGAATTTCAGGCGCACCAGTCGCAATTCAGACAGACAAAACAAACAATGAACTAGGTTAGTTTATTTTTTTTATATTGTATATAACATTTTTTTTATTAGTTTTAAGAATTTGAACTTTTGGAGAGCTCAATTTTTATGCAGTTTTTAAATAAAATTTATAACGTGAAATGAAATATTCGGGATTATGAATTGCTAATTCTTTTCAGCTAAAGGTGTGTGGAGGCGGACAAAGCCGTCCGGATGCAGATTTCTGGTAGTATGACATGACCAACTAACTGTACGCTACAGACAGTTTGCGACTGGTTGGTCATTTTAGGGGTTACTTCCGTACATCGGCCATGGAAGTAACGTTCGGAAGTATCTTTCAGATACTTGGGTGGGTTGGCCAGGCCTTCGTCAATAACATCTGGCGAGCGCTTGGAATTTAGTAGTACGGTATCTGGAGGGAGATAAATAAAATGCACGACTGGGTCGCACGTACTTTCTCTGTGGGTGCAATAGTACGATGAAAACAAACTTTTCGATCAATGAGAATGAGAAGTTTGAGTGAATTAAATGCAACCGTTGACATTTGAAAAAAGCCGTTAAGAGCAGATCTCCGTTATTTGCATTTTTAGCCAAAACTAAAAACGCAGTTCTCTTAAAAACACTAAAAGAATATAACGCACAAAGTTTAATCAAAATCGTTAGAGCCGTTTTCGAGAAAATTAGAAAAAACAAAAAAAGTTGGCTAAAACTCAAGGGCTCGTTGTATGGAAGCCACCGTTTAGAAAGGCTTCAGTGAAAAATTTACTAAACCATCCTATGGAACACTATGAAAAACTATGTCAAACAAAATTTGAGTTGATTCAATCAAGCCGTTGTGAACTTATGGCTATTCGAAAAAAAGCCGTTAAAACCTAATTTTCGTTCCGACCATTTGAGCCAAAAACAAAAAACGCAGTTTTGTTAGAAATGCTTAAAGTTAGCTAAATTTTAAGGTTAATCAAAATCGTTAGAGCCGTTTTCGAGAAAATCCAAATTGAAAAAAACCGTTACTTGAAAGGTACAAGTTTGAGCCGGGCTAAGGTAGCCTACCATCGAAATTTGACAATGTGAGAAATGCATGTTATTCTGTGCCACGGGCATCTCAAACGATCGACAAGCAAATCGACCATTTGGTTAACGAAGAAACCCTTCTTAAGTTAAGGTCAAATGAAGGTGAACGTGCTAGTTCATGTGAAGTTGATTAGAAATGGGAGCAACAACAAAAACGTAATAAGTACATCAAAACGGAGAGGAATTATTGCAATTATTGTTCTAAAAAAGGTCATTTGGCTAGAGAGTGTCTCAAGAAACAACGAGATCAGCAGGGGAGAAAATATGCTCAATCGTTTATGATCGAGTCTGGTCCACAGGGTAAATCATCCTCGACATATTTTTCCGATAGAGCTGAGTTGTTTACTTTGGGTATATTATGAACTTTTAACAAAAGGCAAAAATGCGTGGTTTGCTGATTCAGGAGGAGCCACAGACCACATGTTTTTTCAGAGGGAGTTGTTTAAGAACTTCGTCCCATTCGACAACAATAATTTGTTGGTGATGGCTTCTCATTGTATGCGGAAGGTATGGGAGATGTAGATTTACAAGTAATTAATCATGAAGGGTCATCTCCAATACATACCATCAAAGAGGTATATGTGCTTAAGGCAATCGAAAAAGGCTTTAATGTTATTTTTGAGGAAGGTGCCAGCTAAATGACTTTTGTGAAAAATGGCCAGCTCGTTGTGGATGGTTTAAGAGATCACAAACTTAATAAAATTAATCTTAAACCAATCAAAAAGTGGAAGTTATCCATGTGGAAGTTATTCTGGTGAATCGTCAATGATGCCGTGGCATGAGCGTTTTGGACATGCCAATATTAACATGCGGAGGAAGACGTATAGAAATGACGTCTTTGAAGGTTTGAGCATCAAACACAACATCGAGAAGGATCCGTTTTGCGAGGGGTGTGCATATGGCAAATAACATCGTTTGAGTTTTCCGAAAGAGGGTGCAAACATTTCATGCCGGTTTATATGGAAAAATGAGTGTCGCTTCTATTGGTGGAGCCAATTATTTCATGGTATTGAAGGACGACTGTTCCAGATTCTTTTTTGTGTTCTTTTTAAAGAACAAATCGGATGTTTTGGAGAATTTGATGCAATTTCATGCCGAAGTTCAAGCTGATGATGAAGAAAAAACGAAAAAATGAAAAAAAATAATATTTTTCAAAATTTTGTTTAAAGTTTAATGGACTGTATTGAAGTAAATTCAAAATAAAGTATAGTGACCTATAGTCCAAATGCGTGTCGCCCAGGTACAACAGTTGGGCTCATCAGTTAGATGCTGTTGGCCAAAAACTAAAAACGCAGTTCTCTTAAAAACACTAAAAGAATATAACGCACAAAGTTTAATCAAAATCGTTAGAGCCGTTTTCGAGAAAATTAGAAAAAACAAAAAAAGTTGGCTAAAACTCAACGGCTCGTTGTATGGCAGCCACCGTTTAGAAAGGCTTCAGTGAAAAATTTACTAAACCATCCTATGGAACACTATGAAAAACTATGTCAAACAAAATTTGAGTTGATTCAATCAAGCCGTTGTGAACTTATGGCTATTCGAAAAAAAGCCGTTAAAACCTAATTTTCGTTCCGACCATTTGAGCCAAAAACAAAAGACGCAGTTTTGTTAGAAATGCTTAAAGTTAGCTAAATTTTAAGTTTAATCAAAATCGTTAGAGCCGTTTTCGAGAAAATCCAAATTGAAAAAAACCGTTACTTGAAAGGTACAAGTTTGAGCCGGGCTAAGACGAAATAAAAAAAATCTCGACAACCGTTTTTCTTGAAACTGCTATATATCAAGTTTGAAGAAAATCCGTCAAGCCGTTTAGACTGTAGCATGACGTGAAAAAGCGCACAGACGCACATACGCACATCCGCACATCCGCACAGACAGACCGACGGACGGTATGGCGAAAACCACTTTTTTGGGCTTCTCTATAATCGTAATGTCATGTTTGATTAAAACCTCAATTTTTTTTTTCTGCACGAAACCAATACTTGCCCTATTGAGCAAGTAAAAAGTAAAGTGCTTTAGTTTTAGGGTTTAGATTAAGGTAGTTTTAAGAGATTATATAAGTTCAAATTCGTACCAACGAATTCGATTTGTGGTAACTTTTCATACCTTTTAACGTAGCATCATTCCTTTTCCAATCTCCTCTTCCTTTCCTATAACTTTCTTCTTTTCTGGCACGATAATTTTGATTGTCGAGCAGGAGGGATAAGTATGGAAGTGGCAAAGAACCACTCCCATTTCCGTCGAGCATAGCCGTGCAACGACAAGCGTGCCGCCGCCCTTCTACTTTCCCAAAGTACGTCCTCCGTGGAACCCTGACTCGCAACAGGTCGCACGTACCTATTTGCTCTGTTTGTGCAATTTTTTGAAAAATTTGGTAAAAACTAAAAAAATTTATTTAAAACTGGAAAACCAGATGCATGGTAGCTTACGGTAAGAAACCTTTCATATTTAAAATTTAGATGTCATCTTTTGGGTGCCATAAATTATATAAATGTCCACTTATGGCCGTTACTATCATTTATAGCTTAAAACTAAAAAGGCAGTTTTCTTTGAAGCATTTTATGCATATTAAATAATAAAGTGTAATGAAAATTGTTGGGGCATTTTTTGAGCAAATTAGAAAAAATGCAAAAATTGGGCCAAAACCTACTGGCTCGTTATAAGGGAGCCCCCATTTAAAAAGGAGTAACTGAAAAAAAAAACGCTTACTAAAAGGAATCTGTAAGGAACTATGCCAAACAAAGTTTGATTGAATTCGATACGACCCTTGCCAACTTATGGTCATTAAAAAAAAAGCGGTTAATATCAGATCTCCGTTTCTTAAAGCCATATAAATGTAGGATTTTTCGTCTAATGGCTCAATTTAATATAATAAAAATCAAAACTCCGGCACTTCATTCAATTTATAGTTTATTAATTTGGAAAAAAATAAGAACAATGTACATAGGTATTTATACACATACACACTTAATATTATTACTCGGAAGCGACGTTGTGGCAAACGAATTTACTTTCATGACAATCAAATCTAAACTGAAAAACTCTTAAGCAGAAAAAGGAATGGCAAAAGACAAATGAAAAAAGGAAATAATGGAGAGGGGCGCGTATTCTTTGTGTCTCGTCTGTTCGTCGTGTGTATGTCTTGGTAAACTAGTTGTGCGCGTCATTGTCTTTGTGTTTTATCTGTTCGTCGTGTGTATGTCTTGGTAAATCAGTTGCGTGCGTCATTGTCTTCGTGTTTCGTTGGAGAATACTCCCCGGAGTTGCCCCATCCTACATTCGGCCGTCCTGATGCTTCATTCGACCCCGAATGGACGATCCCACTTTTTCATGAACTCAGCGACAGTGATCGTGTTGTTGGGTCCTTCATGGGCGCCGACCTTTTGGACCTCGTATCGGCCGTTTTCCATCTTCTTAGTGATTTTGTAGGGTCCCAAGAATCTCGGACGCAGCTTTAATCCTGTACCAAACTGGGTACGCTTGATGGCGACTAGTTCGTTCAGCTGGTAGACTGGCTCAGGGACTCTCGTCCTGTCAAAGGTTCTTTTATTCTCCTGCTGAACTCTTCGGATATTATCGCTCACTTCGCTTCGCAACATCTCTCTCTCTCTTCGTCCAATTCCTCCAGAGTGGCTTCCTCTATCAACTCTCGCAGATCCGGACAACCAGGTACTCTCATCTCGACTCCCGTTAAAATTCGGAAAGGAGCGAATTTGGTACTTCTCGATGGGGAGTTGTTCAAGGTCTGTTGAACTTTGTCCACGTGCTGATACCACGTTTTTGGGCTGTTTAGGCACAGCTTTGTTAACATCGGGATGATAATCTTGTGGATTCTTTCCACCTGTCCGTTACCTCTTGGAACTCCAGTCGCAATGAGAAGATGTTGGACGTTTACTTCCTCGCAATACTCGGTGAAGGCATTCGATGTGAAGGCTGTCCCGCGATCAGAAATGATTCTTCTCGGATTTCCAAAGATCGTCGCTTGCCTCTTTAATCTTTCAATCACCTCACTAGATCCAGTACTTCGCACCGGATACAACCACGTGAATTTCGAAAATGCATCCACTATAACGAGCAGATGATTATATCTCTTTTGTGTCATCTCCATTGGACCGACATGGTCAACATGGTAGGTACCTAGCGGCTGGCTCTCCTTATCGATGGGCGTCAACAAGCCTTCTTTCTTACCCGCCTTCGATTCCGCTATGATGCATCTCACACACCCTCTCACGATCCTTGTAACCTTCTTCTTCAAGTCTGGGATATAGAATTCTCTTTCTAAGAGATCCTGCGTCTTCTTTATCGCGAAGTGTCCTTGTTCATGCGCCATATTGATAATTTCCTGCTCCATTGCCGTTGGGATTACAATAAGTTCCTTCGCTTGATCTTTGTGTAATATCCCGGCCTTCAAGAAATAATCCTCATAAACTCCGCTCTCCAGAATTGTCTTTACTGCTTTTATCCAAGGGTCCGCCGTTTGTGCTTCTATGATCCGAAGGTTTAGCGACTCTTCGATCAATAGGCAGGACACTCTACTTAGCGCATCCACATGCTTCATCTTGGCAGCTGCACGGTGTTCAATGACGTAATCAAAATCTTGCAAGAACATAGCCCAACGCGACACCTTCGTCGGCACCTCTTTCTTCTCCATGGTCAACCTGAAGGCATTACAGTCTGTCACAATTTTGATTTTGGATCCCATCAAGTAGACCCTCCACTTCTTCAGCGCTTCGATAATGGCCAAGACTTCCAGTTCATATGAGTGGAACTTCTCCTCAGTTGGCGTCGTCTTCCGGCTCATATATTGGATGGGGTGAAATTGTTGGTCCTCTTCATCTCTTTGTAGCAAAATTGCTCCGTAGCCATGCTTGCTTGCGTCTGTATGGACCTCTGTTAATGCCTTGGGATCAAACAGCTTGAGTACAGGTGCGCTGACCAATGCTTCCTTCAGCTGTTGGAATGCCACCATCTGTTCCAGCTCCATTTTGAATTGTATCTTCTTTTTCAATAAGTCCGACAATGGCTTCGCGACCATGGCGAATGACTCCATGAATCTTCGGAAATATGATGTCAGACCAAGAAAACGTTGGAGCGATTTCTGGTCGACTGGCACTGGAAAATCTCGAACGGCTTTCGTTTTCTCTGTTGACGGACGGATGGTATTCTCCTCCACAATATATCCTAGGAAATCAATCTTCTTCTTCAGGAATTGACACTTTTCCCATCTAATACGAAGTCCATTCTCAGCAGCCATCCGCAACACAACCTTTAATTTCTCCAACCCTTCATCTTCATCCTTGGCGGGAATAATGATGTCGTCCATATAGAGAATGACTATCCCTTCTGTTATCAATGCTCTCAAAACTGCAGAAATATATCGGCAAAACACTGCCGGCGAATTAGATATACCAAATGGCACATAACAGAATTCGTACTGGCCATTGTGGGTGACGAAGGAGGTATACCTTCTTGAACCTTCTTCAATGGGAACATGAAGGAACCCATTGGCCAAGTCCAAAGTCGTATAAACCCTGGCGCCTTGTAGTCTGTCCAGCACATCGTCGATCAGGACCATTGGGAAATTATCCCTTATAACCTTCTCGTTTAGCTTCCTGTAGTCACAGCAGAGACGTTTGGTTCCATCCTTCTTCTGGACTAAGACGATCGGTGACGCGTATTCCGATGTGCTGGGCCGTATAACACCCTCTTGTCTCCATTTTGCCACTTGTTGTTCGACAGTCTGCTGGTCAGCATACGACATCCTCCTTGGTCTCTGGTATACGGGGACTTCATCTTTTAGCAGTAATTTCATTTCTACTGGTGACTTCTTACTGCGTTTTGGCGTGTAACTTTCAACAAGAGCCATCAACTCTTCTCTCTTACCAACTTCCAGGTGTTTGACGTCTATTTCCATTTCACTTTGGAAATCTTCGGTAGCTGACAAACAAATCGCGTTGAACTCGGAGATGAGCTCACAACCTTCTCTTACTTCTTCAACTTCTTCAACTTCTTTAACTTCTTTTACTTCTTTAGCAATGGCGTCTGTTGGACCTCCCCGTTCCAGCACCCCCAATCCCAGGCTTCCATCTTTCCTGTTGGTCAAGTACTCCCGTTCATGGTCTCCCAAACTCCTTGCTCTGCTACTTGCACTACCTCTAGTGCCTGCTCGGCTACTGCTCGACAACACAGTTCTGGCTTTGGCTTCCAGAACTGGTTTTTTCTCCTCGTTTGCTACTTCTTCTTCTTTCGTCATTCTTCTAACAAACTCAGCTCCTTCTTCTGTGATTGTCACATCCACTTTTTCCAAAACTGCATTTCCCACCACCGCAGAATACGGAATATCTGACTCTCGGACTATGTGGAACATGAGCACCAATTCAATACCATCTATCTGCACCTCTGCTTCCAGACAACCCATCGTGACGATTTTCTTTTGACCGATTCCAGACAAGCTTTTCTTAGTTGGCCTCAGCTCGACGTACTCCATCCTCATTAGGGCATCGTATCGCAGCAGATTGACATCGCTTCCTGTATCGAATAATGCCGACACAAATTGCCCTCTGATACAGATGTCCTTAAAGATCCTGTTGTTTAGTGTAAGGAAAACTTGAACATCAGACAAATCTGCCACGTCATCTGTTGTTGCAGTATGTACGCGGTTCTGCTCTTCTTTTGGTCGTCTTTGTCGACACTCAAACGATCGGTGTCCCATCTGTCCGCAGCTAAAACATTTGGATCCGACCTTGCAATTTTTTGCAAAATGCGAATTTTCCCCACATTTAAAACATTTCTGTTGCTTTACCTTGACTTTGACGGCTTGGCTGCTCGTCCCAGCCTGAGCTGCTCCTCTCTGATAACTTGACTGCTGACCGGGTCCTCGCATTCGCTCGTAAATCAATATCTGGGTCTTAAGTGTTTTAATAGTGGTTGCTTGGTAAAGGGCCACTTTATTCTGCCTGCTGTCTGGGATGCCTTCAATGAAATATTCAATAAGACTTTCTTCGTCTAATTGAATAGTCTTCCCGATCTCCATTAATGCATACAGATACTCCCTCAATGATTCCGACGGCCTCTTTTTCCGGTTCTTGAGTTGACGATGGACCTCCGCTGCGGAGACAACAACTCCGAATTCGTCCACCAACGCCTTCTTCAAGGTTTTCCAATCCTTTATGCCCGATTGGCTTCGGACATAGAGTTTGGCGGCCCCCTTTAGCAGCTGTTTTGCGTAGATAAACTTTTGCAAGTTGTTCCACTGCACGGCTACTGCGTTTTCCTCGAACTCGCGCAACCACAGATTAATGTCTGTGTTGCCACTGCCGAAGAAAGGCATCATCGAATCTTCGATGTCCCGCAGGGTGAAAATTCCTCCTTTTTGGGGTCGAGCGTCCTCGTATACCGACGGGCTTTCTTCTTCGTCCTCATCGTCATCTTCTTCATCTAAACCCACGCCGTCCGCGTTTCCCGCATCCCTGGACAACCCAAAATATAGAAGGAGCCTCTCCTGGAGAGCGCCCTTCAACCCCGTCGTCGGTAAGTTTAGTTCGAGTAATTTGTCCTTCAGTCCGTCTACCGTCAATGCTAAAATTACCTCCCTCTCCATTTTACAATAAAAATGATTAATGAGATTAACTCTAATTTAAACTATGTTTTATTAAAGAAAAGATAATAATCTACTATTTTTTGCCAACACAACGCCATTTACCGCTGCTACAATCTTTCTTCGTCTTGGTTGTCTTCCTTCTTCAATACTGCTTCTCGTTGGAGCACACAACGGCAACAATCTCTTGGATGATGCCTTAAGTTGCTGCCCTTTAATGTCGTTGTCCAATAAAAGTTTTTTTTTTTTTAACGTTCTTCTCAATTTTCTGTTTTTTTTTTTTTTAATTCTTTTCCGGCCAAAAAATTTTTCACACCATTGTTTTTGCTTTTATTTTTTACGTGTCGAAAAATTTTTGCACAACACTGTTTTTGCTTTTATTTTTTACGTGTGGAAAATTTTTGCACAACACTGTTTATCAGAACTCACGAAGATTTTTTTTTCTTCTTCTTTTTAGAGAGATACCAGTTAATGCCGGTATTCTCTTCTTCTTTTTTTTCTTTTCCCCTTTGTGTGTCTGTTTTTGTTGTTTTTTTTTCACTCTTCTTTTCTTTTCAACGGATTGTCTTGGTAACGCAATTCAATCCCGTTGTTGCTATGTGCTCTGTCGCGTTGTCGTCTCGAAACTTCTTGACAAAATATGTTTTTTTTTTTTTTTTAATCTATGCACTTAGCACATACAACTTCTTTAAACACTTTTTAAGGGGTGAATTTTTTTTCATGGGCACTGATGTTAAGACTGCACTTTTCAGGTTCGCGGTAGAAATTTAATTCCACTATCTCGGTTGAGTCCCCAATTTGTAGGATTTTTCGTCTAATGGCTCAATTTAATATAATAAAAATCAAAACTCCGGCACTTCATTCAATTTATAGTTTATTAATTTGGAAAAAAATAAGAACAATGTACATAGGTATTTATACACATACACACTTAATATTATTACTCGGAAGCGACGTTGTGGCAAACGAATTTACTTTCATGACAATCAAATCTAAACTGAAAAACTCTTATGCAGAAAAAGGAATGGCAAAAGACAAATGAAAAAAGGAAATAATGGAGAGGGGCGCGTATTCTTTGTGTCTCGTCTGTTCGTCGTGTGTATGTCTTGGTAAACTAGTTGTACGCGTCATTGTCTTTGTGTTTTATCTGTTCGTCGTGTGTATGTCTTGGTAAATCAGTTGCGTGCGTCATTGTCTTCGTGTTTCGTTGGAGAATACTCCCCGGAGTTGGCCCATCCTACATAAACATAAAGTTTAATCAAAATCGTTGGAGCCATTAAATCAGAAAAAACTGAAAAAAGTTGGATAAAACTAAACGGCTCGTTGTATGGGAGCCATCTAAAAAAATGCAGTGCCATCCTATAGAAAACTATAAAGAACCTTGCCAAACAAAGTTGGAATCAATTCAATTAAGCCGATGCGAACTTATGACCATTTAAAAAAAAAAAACTGTTCAAACCTGATTTTCGTTACGGAAAATAAACACAGTGGTGCTTTTTTAATGTTACAAAAAAAAATTGCGTTTTATAATAAAGGCATAAAGAACTATCCCCGAAAATTCCCGTTTCCTTAAAAAAAATGTTAAAAGCTCTCTTCATCTCAGAAACTCTCGCTCTTACCTTGTCGGCCAATGCATCATTCTTTGAATACACATCAAAGGCCTCCCAAAACAGTAAGTTTAAGAAAAAACAATATGTCAGGTTATCCAATTGTTACGGACTGTATACTCTGACTCAGATACAAAAGCCTAGCCGATTAAGCCATGTCCGTCCGTCCGCGTGCATACTCTCTAGAGGTCGGAATTTTTGAGTTAGAAAGCTAAAATTTGGTATATAGATAATCCTTGGTTCAATAGTAAGGCTAAGTTCTTGAACCGGTAATATCTGCCCACAAAGACGACCACAATCACCATTTTTGTTAAACAACTTTAATTTGGCAAAATTAAGTTATGTTTTTTTTCCCTAAAAAAAAGCCAGCATCACAAGGTCATTTACCAAAAGTCGTGAAAAAGCGCTCTAAAAATTATAAAAAAATCATATTTTTTGTTAGAAAAGCGTTAGAAACGGGAACTTCACGGATTATTTTGTAAACACATTATATCTATATGTTGAAATCGATAAATGAGCTGGAACTCCAAAAAAAAGCCAGCATCCCAAGGTCATTTACCAAAAAGTAGCGAAAAAGCATTTTAAAAATTAGAAAAAAATTCGTAACTTCCGTTAGAATAGTGTTAGAAATAAAAAAATTAAGGATTTTATTGAAAACATATTCAGAAAAGCCGTTTAAATCAAAAAAATAAAATTTACAATCACAATTTGGGTTACCTAGCTTTTTGGGCATACATGTAATTTTTTTTTTTTTATGGAAATTTTATTTTTTGTTTTTATTTTTTTCTGTCTTAATTTCACAAAACAGTTTTTTTTAGGTATGAAGAGCTCCTAGACAGGGTTTTTTACACCCGAAAAAAATATTTATATATGATTTTTCGAGATATTATATGCTGGCGTGAAATTGGCATCTGACTTTTTTTAAATCAATTTTTTTCAGTGAAATCATTCAGAACTATTTTGGAAAACTATCAGGAACTATAGAACTCATGTGCATGCGACAAGAACTGCAAAAAAAAGTTGAGATGCTGAAATCTGTTATGCTAACTTCACGGACATCAGGATTATCATTTATGGCGGAGGCAAATGGAGATCTATAAGAATGAAAACAAACTCAAGAAATATGTTTTGGGAACTCTGATTCGTCCCACTTCGAATTTTGATGCTTGGGACGAAAAAGCCGCAGAGGCACCGGCTTTTTTGATGCGTATGGTCTGGAATTGGGCCAGCTAAAATATTTGTCTGACTGTACAACGTCTGCTCAAATGTGGTCTAGACTAAAAATGGTGCACGCAGAAAAGATTGATCAATCTGTACAGAAGCTTTTTGATAGGTTCATCAACTGCAAGATGGAAGGAGACGAAGACATGGCCGACTATGTCGCAAGGATTATGTAACCTAACTCAGCATTTGAAGGATGTGGACCTGGAGCAGAAGGAGCAAGTTGTAATAGCTAAAATTTTAGGTAGCCTACCATCGAAATTTGACAATGTGAGAACTGCATGTTATTCTGTGCCACGGGCATCTCAAACGATCGACAAGCTAATCGACCATTTGGTTAACGAAGAAACCCTTCTTAAGTTAAGGTCAAATGAAGGTGAACGTGCTAGTTCATGTGAAGTTGATTAGAAATGATAGCAACAACAAAAACTTAATAAGTACATCAAAACGGAGAGGAATTATTGCAATTATTGTTCTAAAAAAGGTCATTGGGCTAGAGAGTGTCTCAAGAAACAACGAGATCAGCAGGGGAGAAAATATGCTCAATCGTTTATGATCGAGTCTGGTCCACAGGGTAAATCATCCTCGACATATTTTTCCGATAGAGCTGAGTTGTTTACTTTGGGTATATTATGAACTTTTAACAAAATGCAAAAATGCGTGGTTTGCTGATTCAGGAGCCACAGACCACATGTTTTTTCAGAGGGAGTTGTTTAAAAACTTCGTCCCATTCGACAACAAAAATTTGTTGGTGATGGCTTCTCATTGTATGCGGAAGGTATGGGAGATGTAGATTTACAAGTAATTAATCATGAAGGGTCATCTCCAATACATACCATCAAAGAGGTATATGTGCTCAAGGCAATCGAAAAAGGCTTTAATGTTATTTTTGAGGAAGGTGCCAGCTAAATGACTTTTGTGAAAAATGGCCGGCTCGTTGTGGATGGTTTAAGAGATCACAAACTTAATAAAATGAATCTTAAACCGATCAAAAAGTGGAAGTTATCCATGTGGAAGTTATTCTGGTGAATCGTCAATGATGCCGTGGCATGAGCGTTTTGGACATGCCAATATTAACATGCGGAGGAAGACGTATAGAAATGACGTCTTTGAAGGTTTGAGCATCAAACACAACATCGAGAAGGATCCGTTTTGCGAGGGGTGTGCATATGGCAAATTACATCGTTTGAGTTTTCCGAAAGAGGGTGCAAACATTTCATGCCGGTCTATATGGAAAAATGAGTGTCGCTTCTATTGGTGGAGCCAATTATTTCATGGTATTGAAGGACGACTGTTCCAGATTCTTTTTTGTGTTCTTTTTAAAGAACAAATCGGATGTTTTAGAGAATTTGATGCAATTTTATGCCGAAGTTCAAGCTGATGATGAAGAAAAAACGAAAAAATGAAAAAAAATAATATTTTTCAAAATTTTGTTTAAAGTTTAATGGACTGTTTCGCCCAGGTACAACAGTTGGGCTCATCAGTTAGATGCTGTTGTACCCTTCTAAGACGCAAATTCGATGATTACCGACTCTTATTAAAATTACAGCATGAATATACTGTGAATTTTAACATTTTAGGGGAATTCGTTTAAATTCATGCACCTAAAATTATTATAGCCCGTGGTCTGGCTGAAGTTATCGATGAAGAAAAAACGAAAAAATTAAAAAAAATAATATTTTTCAAAATTTTGTTTAAAGTTTAGTGGACTGTATTGAAGTAAATTCAAAATTAAGTATAGTGACCTATAGTCCAAATGCGTTTCGCCCAGGTACAATAGTTGGGCTCATTATTTAGATGCTGTTGTACCCTTCTAAGACGCAAAATTTGGTCGATGATTACCGACTCTTATTAAAATTACAGCATGAATATACATACTGTGAATTTTAAAATTTTAGGGGAATTTGTTTAAATTCATGCACCTAAAATTAGTATAGCCCGTGGTCTGGCTGAAGTTATCGATGAAGAAAAAACGAAAAAATGAAAAAAAATAATATTTTTCAAAATTCTGTTTAAAGTTTAGTGGACTGTATTGAAAGTAAAGTCAAAATTAAGTATAGTAACCTATAGTCCAAATGCGTTTCGCCCAGGTACAACAGTTGGGCTCATCAGTTAGATGTTGTTGTACCCTTCTAAGACGCAAAATTTTGGTCGATGATTATCGACTCTTATTAAGATTACAGCATGAATATACTGTGAATTTTAACAGTTTAGGGGAATTTGTTTAAATTCATGCACCTAAAATTAGTATAGCCCGTGTTCTGGCTGAAGTTATCGATGAAGAAAAAACGAAAAAATGAAAAAAAAAATAATATTTTTCAAAATTTTGTTTAAAGTTTAATGGACTGTATTGAAGTAAATTCAAAATAAAGTATAGTGACCTATAGTCCAAATGCGTTTCGCCCAGGTACAACAGTTGGGCTCATCAGTTAGATGCTGTTGTACCCTTCTAAGACGCAAAATTTTGGTCGATGATTACCGACTCTTATTAAAATTACAGCATGAATATACTGTGAATTTTAACATTTTAGGGGAATTTGTTTAAATTCATGCACCTAAAATTAGTATAGCCCGTGGTCTGGCTGAAGTTATCGATGAAGAAAAAACGAAAAAATTAAAAAAAATAATATTTTTCAAAATTTTGTTTAAAGTTTAGTGGACTGTATTGAAGTAAATTCAAAATTAAGTATGGTGACCTATAGTCCAAATGCGTTTCGCCCAGGTACAACAGTTGGGCTCATCAGTTAGATGCTGTTAGCCAAAAACTAAAAACGCAGTTCTCTTAAAAACACTAAAAGAATATAACGCACAAAGTTTAATTAAAATCGTTAGAGCCGTTTTCGAGAAAATTAGAAAAAACAAAAAAAGTTGGCTAAAACTCAACGGCTCGTTGTATGGAAGCCACCGTTTAGAAAGGCTTCAGTGAAAAATTTACTAAACCATCCTATGGAACACTATGAAAAACTATGTCAAACAAAATTTGAGTTGATTCAATCAAGCCGTTGTGAACTTATGGCTATTCGAAAAAAAGCCGTTAAAACCTAATTTTCGTTCCGACCATTTGAGCCAAAAACAAAAAACGCAGTTTTGTTAGAAATGCTTAAAGTTAGCTAAATTTTAAGTTTAATCAAAATCGTTAGAGCCGTTTTCGAGAAAATCCAAATTGAAAAAAACCGTTACTTGAAAGGTACAAGTTTGAGCCGGGCTAAGACGAAATAAAAAAAATCTCGACAACCGTTTTTCTTGAAACTGCTATATATCAAGTTTGAAGAAAATCCGTCAAGCCGTTTAGACTGTAGCATGACGTGAAAAAGCGCACAGACGCACATACGCACATCCGCACATCCGCACAGACAGACCGACGGACGGTATGGCGAAAACCACTTTTTTGGGCTTCTCTATAATCGTAATGTCATGTTTGATTAAAACCTCAATTTTTTTTTTCTGCACGAAACCAATACTTGCCCTATTGAGCAAGTAAAAAGTAAAGTGCTTTAGTTTTAGGGTTTAGATTAAGGTAGTTTTAAGAGATTATATAAGTTCAAATTCGTACCAACGAATTCGATTTGTGGTAACTTTTCATACCTTTTAACGTAGCATCATTCCTTTTCCAATCTCCTCTTCCTTTCCTATAACTTTCTTCTTTTCTGGCACGATAATTTTGATTGTCGAGCAGGAGGGATAAGTATGGAAGTGGCAAAGAACCACTCCCATTTCCGTCGAGCATAGCCGTGCAACGACAAGCGTGCCGCCGCCCTTCTACTTTCCCAAAGTACGTCCTCCGTGGAACCCTGACTCGCAACAGGTCGCACGTACCTACTTGCTCTGTTTGTGCAATTTTTTGAAAAATTTGGTAAAAACTAAAAAAATTTATTTAAAACTGGAAAACCAGATGCATGGTAGCTTACGGTAAGAAACCTTTCATATTTAAAATTTAGATGTCATCTTTTGGGTGCCATAAATTATATAAATGTCCACTTATGGCCGTTACTATCATTTATAGCTTAAAACTAAAAAGGCAGTTTTCTTTGAAGCATTTTATGCATATTAAATAATAAAGTGTAATGAAAATTGTTGGGGCATTTTTTGAGCAAATTAGAAAAAATGCAAAAATTGGGCCAAAACCTACTGGCTCGTTATAAGGGAGCCCCCATTTAAAAAGGAGTAACTGAAAAAAAAAACGCTTACTAAAAGGAATCTGTAAGGAACTATGCCAAACAAAGTTTGATTGAATTCGATACGACCCTTGCCAACTTATGGTCATTAAAAAAAAAGCGGTTAATATCAGATCTCCGTTTCTTAAAGCCATATAAACATAAAGTTTAATCAAAATCGTTGGAGCCATTAAATCAGAAAAAACTGAAAAAAGTTGGATAAAACTAAACGGCTCGTTGTATGGGAGCCATCTAAAAAAATGCAGTGCCATCCTATAGAAAACTATAAAGAACCTTGCCAAACAAAGTTGGAATCAATTCAATTAAGCCGATGCGAACTTATGACCATTTAAAAAAAAAAACTGTTCAAACCTGATTTTCGTTACGGAAAATAAACACAGTGGTGCTTTTTTAATGTTACAAAAAAAAAATTGCGTTTTATAATAAAGGCATAAAGAACTATCCCCGAAAATTCCCGTTTCCTTAAAAAAAATGTTAAAAGCTCTCTTCATCTCAGAAACTCTCGCTCTTACCTTGTCGGCCAATGCATCATTCTTTGAATACACATCAAAGGCCTCCCAAAACAGTAAGTTTAAGAAAAAACAATAGCTATGTCAGGTTATCCAATTGTTACGGACTGTATACTCTGACTCAGATATAAAAGCCTAGCCGTCCGTCCGCGTGCATACTCTCTAGAGGTCGGAATTTTTGAGTTAGAAAGCTAAAATTTGGTATATAGATAATCCTTGGTTCAATAGTAAGGCTAAGTTCTTGAACCGGTAATATCTGCCCACAAAGACGACCACAATCACCATTTTTGTTAAACAACTTTAATTTGGCAAAATTAAGTTATGTTTTTTTTCCCTAAAAAAAAGCCAGCATCCCAAGGTCATTTACCAAAAGTCGTGAAAAAGCGCTCTAAAAATTATAAAAAAATCATATTTTTTGTTAGAAAAGCGTTAGAAACGGGAACTTCACGGATTATTTTGTAAACACATTATATCTATATGTTGAAATCGATAAATGAGCTGGAACTCCAAAAAAAAAAAGCCAGCATCCCAAGGTCATTTACCAAAAAGTAGTGAAAAAGCATTTTAAAAATTAGAAAAAAATTCGTAACTTCCGTTAGAATAGTGTTAGAAATAAAAAAATTAAGGATTTTATTGAAAACATATTCAGAAAAGCCGTTTAAATCAAAAAAATAAAATTTACAATCACAATTTGGGTTACCTAGCTTTTTGGGCATACATGTAATTTTTTTTTTTTATGGAAATTTTATTTTTTGTTTTTATTTTTTCTGTCTTAATTTCACAAAACAGTTTTTTTTAGGTATGAAGAGCTCCTAGACAGGGTTTCTTACACCCGAAAAAAATATTTATATATGATTTTTCGAGATATTATATGCTGGCGTGAAATTGGCATCTGACTTTTTTTAAATCAATTTTTTTCAGTGAAATCATTCAGAACTATTTTGGAAAACTATCAGGAACTATAGAACTCATGTGCATGCGACAAGAACTGCAAAAAAAAGTTGAGATGCTGAAATCTGTTATGCTAACTTCACGGACATCAGGATTATCATTTATGGCGGAGGCAAATGGAGATCTATAAGAATGAAAACAAACTCAAGAAATATGTTTTGGGAACTCTGATCAGGGCCGGACAAGCTATACGTGCAAGCGGTGCAAATGCACAGGGCGCTGAAACCAATGGGCGCCTTGGGCGAGCGTTTAAATAGTCACCTCGTAACCACTACCTTCTTTTTTAATTCTCATTTATTTTTGTAGCTCACACCAATATTGATATTCATTATATAACTAACAGCTAATTTGAATTTAATGGCAGATATACAATTATGTATTTACATAATATCAACTATTCCAAAAATTAATCCACGTTTACCTTTTTATTCACACCCACCCCACAGTCCCACAGTAAAAACAAAACTTTATCTACCAAGTTAGCTTCAATAAATACCTACCTACCTAGCTATATGCTATTTTTCTCTTTATAAGGCATCACCACGTATGAGAAATTTTATTTTATTTTCATAACCCACCCCTATGCAGTGTATCATAAGAAAAATGTCAACAGCATAAATACAGATAATTAACAGTGTGCATGTTGGTAACATGCACACGATGTCAGTGCTTCTATATGAAATCAAAGTGAGCAAAGTTACTCAACAGAAATTCTGAGGTACAAAATTCATACTCATGTACACAACAGTGTGCAAAATTAAAAACTGCACCTATGAATTTTAACTCTTTCGGTTGAGTGTTTTTTGTACTATGTTTAAGTTTGTCAACGGCTTCTCTTTATGAGTGTAATCTTATCACTCGTCTGGAGAGATGAGGGATGACAAAGGGTTGAGTTGGAATTTAAATATGGAAATAATGAGTGATGACTGATGATGATGCGATGACTAATGATGAGGTTTGTCGTTTGTCGTTATTGAGTGAATCTTTTTTGTTCAATTTTCTTTTTCTCTTTTTTTGTTCTTGTCTGCCGCTGCCAGTCATTGTTTACATTAAAAAAAAAGAATTTTTTGACTAATACAGGGTAATCGGTGTTAGCAAAGATACCTAATATAACACAAAATACTTGTTGTATTATTTTTGGTGTGAGGTGAGGTTGTTTAATGAGCTAGAGCGAGTAGGTTGAGTTGAGACAAGAAAAACATCGTATGGAAGGGGGGTCTATTTATCACCGTTTAGCCAGGAGGCGCAATTTTCTAAAAATATGACTTAAATTGGAACAAAAATAATTAAAAAATAACGGTAACTCCTACAATGCCATGTCATATCTTTTTGTAAAGCCAGAAATTTCCTCCTTTTTAGTGTTTTTAAATAAAGCTACTTTAGTGATCCGTTTTCAAAATATTAACTTTCTAACTCAAAATTATAGCAACAAAAAATAGAAAACAATTTCAAACTATTTTTTTTTTCAAAATTTGATGTATTCAAGTATTATTTTTGTTGTCAAAACTCAATGCTCTTATTAGTTTTGGGTCAGACACTGAAAACCATATGGCTCTATGACTTTTTGTTGCTAAGCTATTCAAAAATATCCGAACCTTCTTGTTCATAAGAAACACACAAAAATTTGCATTAATGTGCCATCTCGTAAGGCTAGATTTTCGTGTTTTTTTTTTGCAGAAATAGGTTCTTTTATTTTTGAATAGCTTGGCAACAAGAAATCCTATAGACATACGGTTTTTAATGTTGGACTTGAATCAAATAAGAGCATTGAATTTTGGCAAAAAATACTAAGTAAGGTGAAATTTTGAAATAAAATTAGTTTGAAAATTTGATTTTAACTTTTTTTTTTTAATTTTGAGTTTGAAAATTAATATTTTGAAAAAATTTCACTAAAATAAATATTTTTTAAAACAAAATAGGTAAAAGAAAGAGGTTTTTGGCCTTAAAAAATGGCATAGCATGGCGTTGTAGAAGGTATTTTTTTATTTTTTAATAATTTTTGTTTCCAATTTAAGTCATTTTTTAAGAAAATTGCCCCTCTCGGCTAAACGGAAGGGAATAGACCCCCCCTCCCACACGAGTTTTTTTTTGTTCCAACCCAACCTACTCGCTCTAGCAGTTTGGCACACCTTAAGTGAATTACCCTTCATAAGCTTTCGCCTATGAAAATTCACAAACTGTACGTTACACAACCTACCTCAAATATATCTTGTATGTCTCCTATAATTTTGTAATATATTTTTTGACTTAGTTTTATTTAAAAAAACGCATTGCAAAGTATACCCCTTGGGGTAATGAGGAAATGACTTCTTCCAAAAATCACCGCAATTGAGGGCGACAATGATAAAGCTTGCACAGGGCGCTAATTTAGCTAGGGCCGGCCCTGACTCTGATTCGTCCCACTTCGAATTTTGATGCTTGGGACGAAAAAGCCGCAGAGGCACCGGCTTTTTTGATGCGTATGGTCTGGAATTGGGCCAGCTAAAATATTTGTCTGACTGTACAACGTCTGCTCAAATGTGGTCTAGACTAAAAATGGTGCACGCAGAAAAGATTGATCAATCTGTACAGAAGCTTTTTGATAGGTTCATCAACTGCAAGATGGAAGGAGACGAAGACATGGCCGACTATGTCGCAAGGATTATGTAACCTAACTCAGCATTTGAAGGATGTGGACCTGGAGCAGAAGGAGCAAGTTGTAATAGCTAAAATTTTAGGTAGCCTACCATCGAATTTTGACAATGTGAGAACTGCATGTTATTCTGTGCCACGGGCATCTCAAACGATCGACAAGCTAATCGACCATTTGGTTAACGAAGAAACCCTTCTTAAGTTAAGGTCAAATGAAGGTGAACGTGCTAGTTCATGTGAAGTTGATTAGAAATGATAGCAACAACAAAAACTTAATAAGTACATCAAAACGGAGAGGAATTATTGCAATTATTGTTCTAAAAAAGGTCATTGGGCTAGAGAGTGTCTCAAGAAACAACGAGATCAGCAGGGGAGAAAATATGCTCAATCGTTTATGATCGAGTCTGGTCCACAGGGTAAATCATCCTCGACATATTTTTCCGATAGAGCTGAGTTGTTTACTTTGGGTATATTATGAACTTTTAACAAAATGCAAAAATGCGTGGTTTGCTGATTCAGGAGCCACAGACCACATGTTTTTTCAGAGGGAGTTGTTTAAAAACTTCGTCCCATTCGACAACAAAAATTTGTTGGTGATGGCTTCTCATTGTATGCGGAAGGTATGGGAGATGTAGATTTACAAGTAATAAATCATGAAGGGTCATCTCCAATACATACCATCAAAGAGGTATATGTGCTCAAGGCAATCGAAAAAGGCTTTAATGTTATTTTTGAGGAAGGTGCCAGCTAAATGACTTTTGTGAAAAATGGCCAGCTCGTTGTGGATGGTTTAAGAGATCACAAACTTAATAAAATGAATCTTAAACCGATCAAAAAGTGGAAGTTATCCATGTGGAAGTTATTCTGGTGAATCGTCAATGATGCCGTGGCATGAGCGTTTTGGACATGCCAATATTAACATGCGGAGGAAGACGTATAGAAATGACGTCTTTGAAGGTTTGAGCATCAAACACAACATCGAGAAGGATCCGTTTTGCGAGGGTGTGCATATGGCAAATTACATCGTTTGAGTTTTCCGAAAGAGGGTGCAAACATTTCATGCCGGTCTATATGGAAAAATGAGTGTCGCTTCTATTGGTGGAGCCAATTATTTCATGGTATTGAAGGACGACTGTTCCGGATTCTTTTTTGTGTTCTTTTTAAAGAACAAATCGGATGTTTTAGAGAATTTGATGCAATTTTATGCCGAAGTTCAAGCTGATGATGAAGAAAAAACGAAAAAATGAAAAAAAATAATATTTTTCAAAATTTTGTGTAAAGTTTAATGGACTGTATTGAAATAACTTCAAAATAAAGTATAGTGACCTATAGTCCAAATGCGTTTCGCCCAGGTACAACAGTTGGGCTCATCAGTTAGATGCTGTTGTACCCTTCTAAGACGCAAATTCGATGATTATCGACTCTTATTAAAATTACAGCATGAATATACTGTGAATTTTAACATTTTAGGGGAATTTGTTTAAATTCATGCACCTAAAATTATTATAGCCCGTGGTCTGGCTGAAGTTATCGATGAAGAAAAAACGAAAAAATTAAAAAAAATAATATTTTTCAAAATTTTGTTTAAAGTTTAGTGGACTGTATTGAAGTAAATTCAAAATTAAGTATAGTGACCTATAGTCCAAATGCGTTTCGCCCAGGTACAACAGTTGGGCTCATTATTTAGATGCTGTTGTACCCTTCTAAGACGCAAAATTTGGTCGATGATTACCGACACTTATTAAAATTACAGCATGAATATACATACTGTGAATTTTAAAATTTTAGGGGAATTTGTTTAAATTCATGCACCTAAAATTAGTATAGCCCGTGGTCTGGCTGAAGTTATCGATGAAGAAAAAACGAAAAAATGAAAAAAAATAATATTTTTCAAAATTCTGTTTAAAGTTTAGTGGACTGTATTGAAAGTAAAGTCAAAATTAAGTATAGTAACCTATAGTCCAAATGCGTTTCGCCCAGGTACAACAGTTGGGCTCATCAGTTAGATGCTGTTGTACCCTTCTAAGACGCAAAATTTTGGTCGATGATTACCGACTCTTATTAAAATTACAGCATGAATATACTGTGAATTTTAACATTTTAGGGGAATTTGTTTAAATTCATGCACCTAAAATTAGTATAGCCCGTGGTCTGGCTGAAGTTATCGATGAAGAAAAAACGAAAAAATTAAAAAAAATAATATTTTTCAAAATTTTGTTTAAAGTTTAGTGGACTGTATTGAAGTAAATTCAAAATTAAGTATGGTGACCTATAGTCCAAATGCGTTTCGCCCAGGTACAACAGTTGGGCTCATCAGTTAGATGCTGTTAGCCAAAAACTAAAAACGCAGTTCTCTTAAAAACACTAAAAGAATATAACGCACAAAGTTTAATCAAAATCGTTAGAGCCGTTTTCGAGAAAATTAGAAAAAACAAAAAAAGTTGGCTAAAACTCAACGGCTCGTTGTATGGAAGCCACCGTTTAGAAAGGCTTCAGTGAAAAATTTACTAAACCATCCTATGGAACACTATGAAAAACTATGTCAAACAAAATTTGAGTTGATTCAATCAAGCCGTTGTGAACTTATGGCTATTCGAAAAAAAGCCGTAAAAACCTAATTTTCGTTCCGACCATTTGAGCCAAAAACAAAAAACGCAGTTTTGTTAGAAATGCTTAAAGTTAGCTAAATTTTAAGTTTAATCAAAATCGTTAGAGCCGTTTTCGAGAAAATCCAAATTGAAAAAAACCGTTACTTGAAAGGTACAAGTTTGAGCCGGGCTAAGACGAAATAAAAAAAATCTCGACAACCGTTTTTCTTGAAACTGCTATATATCAAGTTTGAAGAAAATCCGTCAAGCCGTTTAGACTGTAGCATGACGTGAAAAAGCGCACAGACGCACATACGCACATCCGCACATCCGCACAGACAGACCGACGGACGGTATGGCGAAAACCACTTTTTTGGGCTTCTCTATAATCGTAATGTCATGTTTGATTAAAACCTCAATTTTTTTTTTCTGCACGAAACCAATACTTGCCCTATTGAGCAAGTAAAAAGTAAAGTGCTTTAGTTTTAGGGTTTAGATTAAGGTAGTTTTAAGAGATTATATAAGTTCAAATTCGTACCAACGAATTCGATTTGTGGTAACTTTTCATACCTTTTAACGTAGCATCATTCCTTTTCCAATCTCCTCTTCCTTTCCTATAACTTTCTTCTTTTCTGGCACGATAATTTTGATTGTCGAGCAGGAGGGATAAGTATGGAAGTGGCAAAGAACCACTCCCATTTCCGTCGAGCATAGCCGTGCAACGACAAGCGTGCCGCCGCCCTTCTACTTTCCCAAAGTACGTCCTCCGTGGAACCCTGACTCGCAACAGGTCGCACGTACCTACTTGCTCTGTTTGTGCAATTTTTTGAAAAATTTGGTAAAAACTAAAAAAATTTATTTAAAACTGGAAAACCAGATGCATGGTAGCTTACGGTAAGAAACCTTTCATATTTAAAATTTAGATGTCATCTTTTGGGTGCCATAAATTATATAAATGTCCACTTATGGCCGTTACTATCATTTATAGCTTAAAACTAAAAAGGCGGTTTTCTTTGAAGCATTTTATGCATATTAAATAATAAAGTGTAATGAAAATTGTTGGGGCATTTTTTGAGCAAATTAGAAAAAATGCAAAAATTGGGCCAAAACCTACTGGCTCGTTATAAGGGAGCCCCCATTTAAAAAGGAGTAACTGAAAAAAAAAACGCTTACTAAAAGGAATCTGTAAGGAACTATGCCAAACAAAGTTTGATTGAATTCGATACGACCCTTGCCAACTTATGGTCATTAAAAAAAAAGCGGTTAATATCAGATCTCCGTTTCTTAAAGCCATATAAACATAAAGTTTAATCAAAATCGTTGGAGCCATTAAATCAGAAAAAACTGAAAAAAGTTGGATAAAACTAAACGGCTCGTTGTATGGGAGCCATCTAAAAAAATGCAGTGCCATCCTATAGAAAACTATAAAGAACCTTGCCAAACAAAGTTGGAATCAATTCAATTAAGCCGATGCGAACTTATGACCATTTAAAAAAAAAAACTGTTCAAACCTGATTTTCGTTACGGAAAATAAACACAGTGGTGCTTTTTTAATGTTACAAAAAAAAAAATGCGTTTTATAATAAAGGCATAAAGAACTATCCCCGAAAATTCCCGTTTCCTTAAAAAAAATGTTAAAAGCTCTCTTCATCTCAGAAACTCTCGCTCTTACCTTGTCGGCCAATGCATCATTCTTTGAATACACATCAAGGGCCTCCCAAAACAGTAAGTTTAAGAAAAAACAATATGTCAGGTTATCCAATTGTTACGGACTGTATACTCTGACTCAGATACAAAAGCCTAGCCGATTAAGCCATGTCCGTCCGTCCGCGTGCATACTCTCTAGAGGTCGGAATTTTTGAGTTAGAAAGCTAAAATTTGGTATATAGATAATCCTTGGTTCAATAGTAAGGCTAAGTTCTTGAACCGGTAATATCTGCCCACAAAGACGACCACAATCACCATTTTTGTTAAACAACTTTAATTTGGCAAAATTAAGTTATGTTTTTTTTCCCTAAAAAAAAGCCAGCATCCCAAGGTCATTTACCAAAAGTCGTGAAAAAGCGCTCTAAAAATTATAAAAAAATCATATTTTTTGTTAGAAAAGCGTTAGAAACGGGAACTTCACGGATTATTTTGTAAACACATTATATCTATATGTTGAAATCGATAAATGAGCTGGAACTCCAAAAAAAAAGCCAGCATCCCAAGGTCATTTACCAAAAAGTAGTGAAAAAGCATTTTAAAAATTAGAAAAAAATTCGTAACTTCCGTTAGAATAGTGTTAGAAATAAAAAAATTAAGGATTTTATTGAAAACATATTCAGAAAAGCCGTTTAAATCAAAAAAATAAAATTTACAATCACAATTTGGGTTACCTAGCTTTTTGGGCATACATGTAATTTTTTTTTTTTATGGAAATTTTATTTTTTGTTTTTATTTTTTTCTGTCTTAATTTCACAAAACAGTTTTTTTTAGGTATGAAGAGCTCCTAGACAGGGTTTCTTACACCCGAAAAAAATATTTATATATGATTTTTCGAGATATTATATGCTGGCGTGAAGTTGGCATCTGACTTTTTTTAAATCAATTTTTTTCAGTGAAATCATTCAGAACTATTTTGGAAAACTATCAGGAACTTTAGAACTCATGTGCATGCGACAAGAACTGCAAAAAAAAGTTGAGATGCTGAAATCTGTTATGCTAACTTCACGGACATCAGGATTATCATTTATGGCGGAGGCAAATGGAGATCTATAAGAATGAAAACAAACTCAAGAAATATGTTTTGGGAACTCTGATTCGTCCCACTTCGAATTTTGATGCTTGGGACGAAAAAGCCGCAGAGGCACCGGCTTTTTTGATGCGTATGGTCTGGAATTGGGCCAGCTAAAATATTTGTCTGACTGTACAACGTCTGCTCAAATGTGGTCTAGACTAAACATGGTGCACGCAGAAAAGATTGATCAATCTGTACAGAAGCTTTTTGATAGGTTCATCAACTGCAAGATGGAAGAAGACGAAGACATGGCCGACTATGTCGCAAGGATTATGTAACCTAACTCAGCATTTGAAGGATGTGGACCTGGAGCAGAAGGAGCAAGTTGTAATAGCTAAAATTTTAGGTAGCCTACCATCGAAATTTGACAATGTGAGAACTGCATGTTATTCTGTGCCACGGGCATCTCAAACGATCGACAAGCTAATCGACCATTTGGTTAACGAAGAAACCCTTCTTAAGTTAAGGTCAAATGAAGGTGAACGTGCTAGTTCATGTGAAGTTGATTAGAAATGATAGCAACAACAAAAACTTAATAAGTACATCAAAACGGAGAGGAATTATTGCAATTATTGTTCTAAAAAAGGTCATTGGGCTAGAGAGTGTCTCAAGAAACAACGAGATCAGCAGGGGAGAAAATATGCTCAATCGTTTATGATCGAGTCTGGTCCACAGGGTAAATCATCCTCGACATATTTTTCCGATAGAGCTGAGTTGTTTACTTTGGGTATATTATGAACTTTTAACAAAATGCAAAAATGCGTGGTTTGCTGATTCAGGAGCCACAGACCACATGTTTTTTCAGAGGGAGTTGTTTAAAAACTTCGTCCCATTCGACAACAAAAATTTGTTGGTGATGGCTTCTCATTGTATGCGGAAGGTATGGGAGATGTAGATTTACAAGTAATTAATCATGAAGGGTCATCTCCAATACATACCATCAAAGAGGTATATGTGCTCAAGGCAATCGAAAAAGGCTTTAATGTTATTTTTGAGGAAGGTGCCAGCTAAATGACTTTTGTGAAAAATGGCCAGCTCGTTGTGGATGGTTTAAGAGATCACAAACTTAATAAAATGAATCTTAAACCGATCAAAAAGTGGAAGTTATCCATGTGGAAGTTATTCTGGTGAATCGTCAATGATGCCGTGGCATGAGCGTTTTGGACATGCCAATATTAACATGCGGAGGAAGACGTATAGAAATGACGTCTTTGAAGGTTTGAGCATCAAACACAACATCGAGAAGGATCCGTTTTGCGAGGGGTGTGCATATGGCAAATTACATCGTTTGAGTTTTCCGAAAGAGGGTGCAAACATTTCATGCCGGTTTATATGGAAAAATGAGTGTCGCTTCTATTGGTGGAGCCAATTATTTCATGGTATTGAAGGACGACTGTTCCAGATTCTTTTTTGTGTTCTTTTTAAAGAACAAATCGGATGTTTTGGAGAATTTGATGCAATTTCATGCCGAAGTTCAAGCTGATGATGAAGAAAAAACGAAAAAATGAAAAAAAATAATATTGTTCAAAATTTTGTTTAAAGTTTAATGGACTGTATTGAAGTAAATTCAAAATAAAGTATAGTGACCTATAGTCCAAATGCGTGTCGCCCAGGTACAACAGTTGGGCTCATCAGTTAGATGCTGTTGTACCCTTCTAAGACGCAAAATTTTGGTCGATGATTACCGACTCTTATTAAAATTACAGCATGAATATACTGTGAATTTTAACATTTTAGGGGAATTTGTTTAAATTCATGCACCTAAAATTAGTATAGCCCGTGGTCTGGCTGAAGTTATCGATGAAGAAAAAACGAAAAAATTAAAAAAAATAATATTTTTCAAAATTTTGTTTAAAGTTTAGTGGACTGTATTGAAGTAAATTCAAAATTAAGTATGGTGACCTATAGTCCAAATGCGTTTCGCCCAGGTACAACAGTTGGGCTCATCAGTTAGATGCTGTTGTACCCTTCTAAGACGCAAATTCGATGATTACCAACTCTTATTAAAATTACAGCATGAATATACTGTGAATTTTAACATTTTAGGGGAATTTGTTGGCCTCATCAGTTAGATGCTGTTGTACCCTTCTAAGACGCAAAATTTTGGTTGATGATTACCGACTCTTATTAAAATTACAGCATGAATATTCTGTGAATTTTAACATTTTAGGGGAATTTGTTTAAATTCATGCACCTAAAATAAGTATAGCCCGTGGTCTGGCTGAAGTTATCGATGAAGAAAAAACGAAAAAATGAAAAAAAAAATAATATTTTTCAAAATTTAGTTTAAAGTTTAGTGGACTGTATTGAAGTAAATTCAAAATTTAGTATGGTGACCTATAGTCCAAATGCGTTTCGCCCAGGTACAACAGTTGGGCTCATCAGTTAGATGCTGTTGTACCCTTCTAAGACGCAAAATTTTGGTCGATGATTACCGACTCTTATTAAAATTACAGCATGAATATACTGTCAATTTTAACATTTTAGGGGAATTTGTTTAAATTCATGCACCTAAAATTAGTATAGCCCGTGGTCTGGCTGAAGTTATCGATGAAGAAATAACGAAAAAATGAAAAAAAATAATATTTTTCAAAATTTAGTTTAAAGTTTAGTGGACTGTATTGAAGTTAATTCAAAATTAAGTATAGTGACCTATAGTCCAAATGCATTTTGCCCAATTACAACAGTTGGGCTCATCAGTAAGATGCTGTTGTACCCTTCTAAGACGCAAAATTTTGGTCGATGATTAACGACTCTTATTAAAATTACAGCATGAATATACTGTTAATTTTAACATTTTAGGGGAATTTGTTTAAATTCATGCACCTAAAATTAGTATAGCCCGTGGTCTGGCTGAAGTTATCGATGAAGAAAAAACGAAAAAATGAAAAAACAACAACAGCATCTAACTGATGAGCCCAACAGTTGATCCTGGGCGAAACGCATTTGGACTATTGGTCACTATACTTAATTTTGAATTTACTTCACTACCATTAAACTTTAAACAAAATTTTGGAAAATATTATTTTTTTTAATTTTTTCGTTTTTTGTTCATCGATAACTTCCACCAGACCACGGGCTATACTAATTTTAGGTGCATGAATTTAAACAAATTCCCCTAAAATGTTAAAATTCACAGCATATTCATGCTGTAATTTTAATAAGAGTCGGTAACCATCGACCAAAATTTTGCGTCTTAGAAGGGAACAACAGCATCTAACTAATGAGCCCAACTGTTGTACCTGGGCGAAACGCATTTGGACTATAGGTCACTATACTTAATTTTGAATTTACTTCAATACAGTCCACTAAACTTAAAACAAAATTTTGAAATAAATTATTTTTTTTAATTTTTTCGTTTTTTCTTCATCGATAACTTCAGCCAGACCACGGGCTATACTAATTTTAGGTGCATGAATTTAAACAAATTCCCCTAAAATGTTAAAATTCACAGTATATTCATGCTGTAATTTTAATAAGAGTCGGTAATCAGCGACCAAAATTTTGCGTCTTAGAACGGTACAACAGCATCTAACTGATGAGCCCAACTGTTGTACCTGGGCGAAACGCATTTGGACTATTATAGGTCACTATACTTAATTTTGAATTTACTTCAATGCAGTCCACTAAACTTTAAACAAAATTTTGAAAAATATTATTTTTTTTCATTTTTTCGTTTTTTTTCATCGATAACTTCAGCCAGACCACGGGCTATACTAATTTTAGGTGCATGAATTTTAACAAAATCCCCTAAAATGTTAAAATTCACAGTATATTCATGCTGTAATTTTAATAGGAGTCGGTAATCATCGACCAAAATTTTGCGTCTTAGAAGGGTACAACAGCATCTAATTGATGAGTCCAACTGTCGTACCTGGGCGAAACGCATTTGGACTATATTTCACTATACTTAATTTTAAATTTACTTCAATACAGTCCACTAAACTTTTAAACAAATTTTGAAAAATATTATCTTTTTTGATTTTTTTTTTCTTCATCGATAACTTCAGCCAGACCACGGGCTATACTAATTTTAGGTGCATGAATTTAAACAAATTCCCCTAAAATGTTAAAATTCACAGAATATTCATGCTGTTATTTTAATAAGAGTCGGTAATCATCGACCAAAATTTTGCGTCTTAGAAGGGTACAACAGCATCTAACTGATGAGCCCAACTGTTGTACCTGGGCGAAACGCATTTGGACTGTAGGTCACTATACTTAATTTTGAATTTACTTCAATACAGTCCACTAAACTTTAAACAAACTTTTGAAAAATATTATTTTTTTCATTTTTTCGTTTTTTCTTCATCGATAACTTCAGCCAGACCACGGGCTATACTAATTTTAGGTGCATGAATCTAAAGAAATTTCCCTAAAATGTTAAAATTCACAGTATATTCATGCTGTAATTTTAATAAGAGTCGGTAATCATCGACCAAAATTTTGCGTCTTAGAAAGGTACAACAGCATCTAACTGATGAGCCCAACTGTTGTACCTGGGCGAAACGCATTTGGACTATAGGTCACTATACTTAATTTTGAATTTACTTCAATACAGTCCACTAAACTTTAAACAAAATTTTGAAAAATATAATTTTTTTTTTTTATTTTTTCGTTTTTTCTTCATCGATAACTTCAGCCAGACCACGGGCTATACTAATTTTAGGTGCATGAATTTAAACAAATTCCCCTAAAATGTTAAAATTCACAGTTTATTCATGCTGTAATTTTAATAAGAGTCGGTAATCATCGACCAAAATTTTGCGTCTTAGAAGGGTACAACAGCATCTAACTGATGAGCCCAACTGTTGTACCTGGGCGAAACGCATTTGGACTATAGGTCACTATACTTAATTTTGAATTTACTTCAATACAGTCCACTAAACTTTAAAAAAAAATTTGAAAAAATATTATTTTTTTTCATTTTTTCGTTTTTTCTTCATTGATAACTTCAACCAGACCACGGGCTATACTAATTTTAGGTGCATGAATTTAAGCAAATTCCCCTAAAATGTTAAAGTTCACAGTATATTCATGCTGTAATTTTAATAAGAGTCGGTAATCATCGACCAAAATTTTGCGTCTTAGAAGGGTACAACAGCATCTAACTGATGAGCCCAACTGTTGTTCCTGGGCGAAACGCATTTGGACTATAGGTCACTATACTTAATTTTGAAGTTCAAGCTGATGGATATCACATCAAGAGATTGAGAACTGACGGAGGCCTGGAATTCTGTAATGAGGAAGTAAAACATTTTTGTTATGTTAAGGAATCAAGTATGTGTTCTCACCCCATCCCCCTCCACTCCTTTTTTCTCCCTCCTATCCAATATCCACTGATCCCTTAAAATCCACCTCCCCTCCTCCCTCCCCTAATCCAGGGTGTCATGTGACCCGTGCCCATTGGATGGTTTGCAGCCAGGGGGTAAACCGGCTGTATTATAACGGAACCTCTTTGAAACAGGCAAAATCAAAGAGTAATCGCCTTATCTGCTACAGGGGGTGTTGCAGATCTAACATATTTCCCCCATTACTCGTGGGACGAAAAATGAATACAAATACAAATAACGAAAACCAAAAAACACACAAAACAAACGATACAAACAAAAACATGGAGACTAATGTGCATGGATCGGGCACCTCAGACTCTGCTCTTCCCGATCCAACAAGAACATTGACTGACGAGGAAGAAAACCTTCTCTTCAATCCCTTCGCCAATCTTGGAGTGGATGATAGAATAAGCGTTGATCCGGCTGACGATTACATGGAGAGCATTCTAAGTGTCAGCGGCAGCAGCTCCATCGCAAGCTCCAACCTCTCCAGATTGTCAGCCTCATCCAGACGTAGCAGGATTACGAACTGTAGGACGACAATCAAACGACTTGGCACTAAGAAATGGGACGAACTGACCGAACCGGACCGGAAAAGACTGCATAGCGCACATGTCTATCTTCAGGAGCAGCAGCTAAAGGAGAACAAGCCTACTGCTCGTACACCTGCAGCGGCTGCCTCTGAAGATGGGATATGTGCTGGTAGTTTGATGGGACCACCCGCGCCCCGGATTGGCAAAGACTATCCAAAACAAGGGTTGGTGTCATCAAAATCCTACGGAACAGATGTCGCTAAGGGAACATCAAACTCCCTAGCCGGACGTTGCATGAAGCCTATAGCTCCTACGGGCCCGACTAAGGAAGTGATGCTCTCTGGTGGAACAAGTCAGTTGTCAAAAGAAACCCAGATTGATCCAATTCAATATATTCAGAGACAACTACTTTACATCGAAAGACTGACACTACAACAGACTTTACACAGAAACCAGCCTTTAAGCGTTCTGAATCGACCTCCAGGTGTTGCACCGAGCCGCTTGCTCCAACGGACCTGGAGGGGTGGAAGATTGACAAGGAGATAGAGAGAGGAGGAACGCAGTCAGAAAACATCCATAGCCTCAGCTCCACATGCAATCTGAGTGCGTCCACCCCCTCATCTTTATCAGACGCGTGTGACGACAAAATGGAAAATGTACCACAGAGACGAACCATTGGGTCATCTAACTCTTCAGCCAGACGTTGCATGAAGCCTTTAGCTCCTACGGGCCTGGAAGGAGAGAAGATGATTCAAGGTGAGGACGAAGAGAAGGACAGGTCCCCGGAAAACATCCAGAGCCTCAGCTCCACATGCAATTTGGGGGCATCCACTTCTTTTAGACCTAGGGACTGTGGTATAGAAGACTCGACAATCGGAAGTAACTGCACCGTTCTGGAGGTCCAACGTTACGTTATGCGGCACCGAAAACAAAAAGCCGGCCAACGTAAGGAACAAGGACCTCTTAACGAAAAACAAATCCTGCGTAGACAACAACGTACCGCAGTTAGAACTGTACGGCGACTTAGTACTAAGGACCCTGATTCCTTCACGGAAAAAGAGAAGCTAGCTATGGACAAAGCCAAACAGACGTTACTAACGATAACAGAGACATCCACGAAACCCCAACCGACCAAGACAAGGACAAAGCCGAACTCGAGGACGCCCCTCAATAGAGTGCAAAAGAAGGGGAAGGAAAGTCAACAGCTCTCCACCCCAATCTCGGCCAGACTTAGAAGACCCGAACTGACCAATACAGGGCCTATTGCGAGCGCGTCCAAAAGAGCGAGACACGACATCACTAACTCGACCAACTCACCCATCAACAAAACCAAAAAAGCCAAACTCTCTACCGCCCGATCTCAATTTTGCCAGTTTTGTCCAAAGTGATTGAGAAAGCCATTAACGAACAATTGCTAGAGTACGTAAAAAAAAACTGCCTAGAGGCTCAAAATCAGTACGGTTTCCGAAAACAATCCAGCACTATCACAGCTCTTATAGATATGGTATCTTATCAGCAAAAAAAAAAGATGAAAACAATAACACAAGTTCTATTTTTATTGATCTATCAAAAGCCTTTGACACGGTTGATCATGGCATTTTGTTGTGAAAACTATTTTCCTGCGGAGTAAAGGGAACTTCATACAACTGGTTCAAGTCCTACCTTAATAATCGGACGCAATATATTTCTTCAGGTGGCTACAAAAGCGATGAGCAAACTATACACTTTGGTGTGCCACAAGGAAGCATCCTTGGCCCTACGCTGTTCTGCTTATACATTAACGATATAACGAAAACAAACCTCAAAGGATCCCCTATATTGTTTGCAGACGATATATGTCTTATGTACTCTGATAAATCAACAAATGTCTTAGAATCCAACATGAATAGTGACCTTAAGAGCATCAGTAACTGGATGAATATGCATAAGCTTTCGGTGAATGCTAAGAAAACCAAGTATATTATGAATAGCAGTGGGAATACCTCCCTCAACATAATTTTTGAGAACAATCTAGTTGAACACGTCGAACAATTCAAATACTTGGGTTTATGGATTGACTCGTCCTTCAATTGGGAATACCACATAAACAAATTCTCGAAAAAACTTTCAGGTGTAGCAGGTATCTTCGGAAGGATTTGCACTACATTCCAGAATTTTTAAAAAAGCAAATATACTATGCCCTTTTTCCTAGCCATCTTGCTTATTGGATAAATGTCTGGGGATGTGCTTCTCAATACCTCAAACAAAATCTACAAGTAATCCAAAATAAAGCCCTTAAGAACTTGTATGGCCTAGATAGGTTAACAAATACGTCCACCTTATACAACAAGCTGAAGATCCTCATGGTAAAAGAAGAAATCGAAAAGAACATGGTTACCCACATCCATAAAATAACACAATCTTTATTTCACTCCAACACAACACTAACAGAAAGGCGCAACCACAATCCATACAGCCTTAGGAATGGACACCAATTTTATCTTTTCAAACCAACTACAACCTGCTATGGCACAAATTCAACGCTCTATAAATCAATTGAATAATACAATAAACTTCCTAATGAAACTAAGAAGTACGAACTTAACAAATTCAAATTTTATATTAAAAGTGTGTTCGTTGATAGATATGGATAATATGTCTTATATTTTGTAACTGTTAATTAGTGTATTTATGCAAGTTAATTTATGTTAAATATTCACTCTATGCTCTTTTTGTTTGCTTACTTTTTAAATTTTGTATTTATTCTCATTTCGTTTTCTTTTTTTGCTAATTCATTCTTATCATCGTTTAATTACCAGTCTTATTTGTATTTTTTGTTTGCACAAGTTACATTTTCTGTTTCATTATTGGCACATTATTCAAAACATTGTAAACCTGTGAACAGCCTGTTAAGAGATCACTCTCAAAAGGCATCATTATTACTAATAAATAAATAAAAAAATAAATATGTTGACCATTGTCGGTAAACAAGCAGCCGTAGTCGACTACGGCAATCCTACACGGAGACTAACAGAGAGTCAATGGCAACTAATTGAACTTCGGATCCTTGATGCAGTTAATGAGGTTATCTTAAAGAACGGGCTGCTCCCACTTTTTGTTACCATCAAAACTGTTCAGGGGTTCAAATTGATGACATGTGAAGACGTACACACTCTCACATGGCTTCAAGATTTTATAGCCAATACCACAGCTACCTGGCCGAATGTCGATCTTCGCCTAATTGACAGGAAAGAGATCGTGCAGCTCACCAGACCTAAAGCTAAACTTATTGTGCGTGGACCTCCAATCCCAAAAGATCGTATCGAAAGATATCTCAAATCTCTCAACACTGAACAACTCAGTCAAAACTGGGAAGTCATTCGGATGGGAGATCATGAACCAGAAGGTATAGAAGTGGTAGTGTTGCTTAGCCATAAATCAATACCACTTCTGAAAAAGATCGGCTTCAAAGTCCGCATTGGTACAAACCGATGCAAACTAAGACTTCTCGGCCATAAAAGTAAGGAAGAGGCAGATAATACTAAAAATGTTGAAGTTAATACAGATCAATCTCCATCACAGTAAAGCTGCCAGCGCCAATTTAATCTACCTCATGGAGGCTAGACAAGTAGACCTAGCCCTTATAAAGAACCCTTTATATCAGGTGGCAAAATAAGGGGCCTAAATTCAAAAGAACTTACGCTGTACAAGACTACACATGTAGGTACAAACAGTAGTTTTAGAACTTGTATAATAGCTAGAAAACAGTTAAATCTTTTTCTTCTATCCAAATACAGTGATCTTGACCAAACCACGGTCAAACTAGACAGGCGTGGACTCCCATCGCTAATCCTGACATCCTGTTACATGCCATGGGACGCGACGGAAGGACCACCACCAGAACTTACCAGCCTACTTATCCAACGTGTCCATTTGGAAAAATGGGACCTAGTGATGGGATGTGATACCAACTCACACCACATTCAGTGGGGTAGTTCGGATATCAACACAAGAGGTGAGTTACTTTTTGAATTCATTATTGAAAATAACATTTTGGTAGCGAATAGGGGCAAAGAACCAACATCTGTTACCAAGAACCGAAAAGAGGTACTTGATGTTACTTTCACGAGTAACTCAGATACTCTTGAGATTGAGCAGTGGAGGGTATTGAAAGAAGAATCATTCTCTGATCACAAAATCATTGAATTTCTTATACCCCACACTACAAAACTACAACGACCATTTAGAAACCACAGAAAAACCAACTGGGATATCTTTAATGTGGAAGTCGAAACTAAAATAAAGACACTCAAAACTAATGCGAACATGCACGAACCTGAGTTTATAGATAATATTACCAATGATTTCACAGGCATTCTCAGGGAAGCACTTGAGAAAGCGTGCCCTTTGAAAACGGGTAAAAAGAGAAAAAAGACACCACCATGGTGGACAGCCGAGCTGGGCAACATCCGGAAAGAAACAAGAAAACTTTTCAACGTTGCTAAACGCACAGGAATAGACAATGATTGGGAAACCTATAAATCTAGTCAAAGAAAATTTAAAGTTGAGACACAGCGTGCGAAACGAACTTCGTAGAGAACCTTCTGCAACAAAGTAGAAAATACTGCGGAATCAGCTAGACTAAGAAAGATACTTGCCAAAAAGCCCACTGCTCTAGGATCTCTAAAAGATCCCAATGAACACTGGACAGAGTCTTGTACTGAGACACTAGAACTCCTAGTTAACACTCATTTTCCAGGTTGTAGCTGCGACGAGAGCAACACCCCGGAAGATGAGTACTATGAAAGAGCAACTCCTTCGGATATCATAACGGAAGAAAGAATAAAATGGGCTATCAGTTCTTTCTCTCCACATAAATCCCCTGGGAAAGATGGCATCTTTCCCATGATGCTACAAAAAAGTGAAAAGATCATCACACCATGCCTAAAAAATATTTTCCAGAATAGCCTCAAATGGGGATATGTACCAAGAACATGGCGTGAAGTGAAAGTCACACTAACGCTAAAGACTTCAGACCGATTAGTCTAACATCATTCATCTTAAAGACCTTTGAGAGACTAATAGACATCTATATTCGCAGTGCAATGAGTCCGGAAGTGATATCTCCAGCTCAGCATGCTTATACCAAAGGTAAAAGTGTAGAAACAGCACTTCACAGTGTTGTATGCACTGTAGAAAACACACTGAAACGCAAAGAGTATACCCTTGCTGCTTTCCTTGACATTGAAGGAGCTTTCAACAATGTGAAAAACGACGCAGTGAAAAGGGCCCTTGTGAACCTTAGCGTGGACGATAGCATTATCTGTTGGATAATGTCCATGTTAAGAAACCGTCAAATTAACTCAAAACTGGGAGGAGCGTTGATTAAAGTATCAACATCCAGAGGCACCCCACAAGGTGGTGTTCTCTCCCCCCTCCTTTGGGTACTCGTGGTTAATGAGATCCTTATAAGACTTAAAAATAGTGGAGTAAAAGTAGTAGCATATGCAGATGACCTAGCTCTGCTAGCGACAGGAAAATTTCTCTCCGCCATTAGTGAACAAATAGAAGGCGCCTTGTCCTTGATAAATACTTGGTCAAGGAAAATGTGGGCTTGCAGTCAATCCACAAAAGACAGAACTGGTCCTTTTTACCAACAAAAGGAAAATACCAGCCTTTAATCTTCCCTCAATAGAAGGGGTTCCACTCACCCTGTCAAATCACGCCAAATACCTTGGTGTGATTCTAGACAGAAAACTGAACTGGAAGCTCAACATTGAAGAAAGAGCCAAGAAGGCAACGATAGCATTCTATGCCTGTAATAGAATATTTGGAAAGACCTGGGGGCCTAGTCCCAGGATGTATACGGCAATAGTAAGACCTATACTGACATATGGCAATTTGGTCTGGTGGGAAGCTACGAAAACGACTTCCAACCTAAAGACAATTAGAAGAATACAAAGAATGGCGTGTATAGGCACCACAGGGGCTATGAGAACCACCCCCACTGCAGGGCTGGAGGCTTTTCTCAATCTAAAACCCTTAGAACTCTTTGTGCAAGAATCTACAGCAAATAGTGCCCTCCGGTTAAACCAGACTCAAAACTGGAAACCGAGTCAGACAGGTCATGCGCAGATTCTACAGATATACACGGGCCACAATGTATGCACAGACTACACATTACACAACACCCCGTTTAGATTTTGAAAGACCATTCACCACTTCATTTCCTAATAGAGAAGACTGGCTTAACAACCTGACACCATGAGAATCAGCCATCCAAATCTTTACAGATGGCTCCAAAATGGAAATTGGTGTTGGTGCAGGCTTCTACTCAGAAGCACTCGAACTAGCCGGATCAATTAGGCTCCCCGATTACAGCAGCGTCTTTCAGGCTGAGGTCCTGGCAGTGACAGCAGCTGCTAAAGAAGCTGCAATGAAGGCCACGTGCTGATATCACCTTTTTCATTGACAGCCAAGCGGCAATCAAAGCAATTTCTGCCATTGAAATAAAATTAAAGCTTGTAACTTGCTGTCGCGAAGAGCTTAAGGTTCTTAGCGCGCAGCATAACATAAGACTATGTTGGGTTCCTGGCCACTGTGGTGTGCAAGGAAACGAAAGAGCTGATGAGTTGGCAAGAAAGGGATCATCCCTAGAACTCAATCGAGCAGACACAACGGTAAAGATCCCAACCTGTAATATTAAACAGAAGATTGGGAATAAAGTACTTGCTACAGCTAACGAGATATGGAACTCACTCGATTCCTGTGTCATAACCAGGAAAATGTGGCCCTACTTTAATAAACAAAGAACAGAAAAGATCCTACTGCTCAAAAAGGAATCACTACGATCTCTCGTGGGCATACTGACCGGGCACAACATGCTGGGTTACCACAAAAATAAAATGAAACTCAGCACGGACGACTTGTGCAGAGGTTGTGGCGACGTAGATGTGCATGATGACACACCGCATTTTCTTTGTCACTGCCCAGCACTATGCCGCTTAAGAAACGAAGTTCTGGGAATTCATTTCTTCCAGGACTTGGAAGAACTATCTGAACAAACGGGTACAAACCTGCTCAGATTTGTCAACGCTTCGAAATGGTTTGAAAATGTATAGGTTTTTCATAGGTCCCATGTTTATAGGGCCCGAAACCCCCAGGGTATCACAATGGATCAACATTGATCTAAGTGTGATGGACATAACATCATTCATCAGCCCACTTACCTAACCTAACCTAACCTATGAGTTATCAACATCTAGAGCTCGAGAACAAAATGGGTTTATAGAAAGACAAAACAGGACCATTGTAGAAAGTGCTAAGGCGATGTAACATGCTCGGAATTTGCCACAATATCTTTGGAGTGAAGCAAGAAATACCTCTGAAATAGAACTGCATCACGGACTCTCAATGGTGTCACTAATTATAAGAAATGGTATGGAGTAAAACCTTTGGTATGGAGTAAAACCTTCAGTGCTCGTCAAAAATCTTCGTTTCAAACCCTCCAAGGGGGTGCCGGGTGGTAATGATCACCACGTTTGTCCTGTGCGATGTCAGGATGGGGATCAGCTAAGGTCAGATTGAACTGTTGAGCTGTTCCTTTACTCATCAATAGTTCAACACTCCTCAATGAAATTTGACCTTAGATTCGAGGTTCCCTACCTTCCTCCTCCCATTCCTATCCCTTTTCCTGTTTTCCTTTGTCCTGCTTTTCTTAACCTTCTCTCCCATCACCTGCCAAGCTGAGGGCCCATTTATCAAATAGCTCAGTTGCTAACGGTGTATTCTGGTTTACCGGCGAACTCCAGGATCATTCTAGCCTTATCCATGTAACTCGTGGCTCTGCGTGGATGGACCCCATTACTTCCCTTGCTACTCGTGGGATTCAAAATTGATATTTTTAATACCAAAAACTCTGACTAGGGAACAGCTGACTGCTCCTCCATCTGTCAGCCAATGGCTGAACTTCCTGCCTCTGCTGGATGGATAGACCGTCTTGTAGTGGCTCTATCCGACAGCGGCTTCGAATCCGTCGGTGGTCAAAGCTCTGTCCAGACGGTAGAGAACTACGGAAGCTGCGAAGCTTCTGGAGTGGAATCCGAAAAGACTCTTGAGCTTGAAAAACTTAACCCCAAGCGGAAACGACTTACAGCGTCTCAAAAAAATCACTTGAGAAGACTTCTGGCAGATAATCTGCCTTACGACAAAGCAGTTGAGAAGGTTCTCTCCAGTCCATCTCAAACATCAATCGAGACCACTGTCAAAAGGCGGAGGTCTAGTTCAAACAATATCACCCCTAGACCGATAAGAAGGGCAAAATCCAATGCCCTTCTGTTCAATGAGGCTGCAGGGATGATAAAAGTCGGTGTCGAATCTGACGACTATCCCGTTGGACATCTAGACGAAGTACAACAAAAAGCAGTGGAAAATGCCATCATCAGCGAACTGCATAAGCTCGCAGAAGATGGCCCACAGATTCGTTTTCTTGGCTGCTCGTACAAACCAGGACGGCTATCAGTGAACAGTGGTCTTGCCTTAACCATTTCAATGGACGAGCGCTTAGTGTCTCTTCTTGAAGAAATGAACTGCCAACCGTTCTATAATATATAAACCATCTCCTGCGGGTGACAAAGCATCTTCTCCAAGTGAAACTTCCATTCCTTACCCTTCAAAACCTGTACCAGGAGCTGGAAAGTCCGCTCCTGAGAAGGTGGCGAAATATAAAATTAGGCCCAGCAAACTGGTTAGACCCGGTTTCGCTCCTGCTGCCAGGTCTGATAAGACCATCGACTTAACGTCACAAAAACCTGCTAAAAACAGATCTGGACCGTCAATGTACAAGCACAAGCAGCGGAAAGTCGACCAACCCACAACGTCAGCTAATACAAAGGGGACGTGGTGGTAACAGAGGGGGCTCTCACTCAAAAGCTCCCTCACAACAAAACCTATAACAACATGGAGGTTGTTCAAATCAACCTCCAACATGCTAAGGCCGCTTCGGCGGTCTTAACAAACACCATGAAGACAAAATCCTTCTCATTAACACCAAGGATAAACTCGAGTATTTTGCCGAACACACAAAAAACTCTTTTATCTGTGCTTTTGAGAACAACTGTCCCCTGAAAATTAAAACAATCAAGAGACAAACCAGCTGGTGGAACAATGATCTAAAGAAACTAAGATCAATAGTAAGAAATCTCTTCAATAAAGCCAAACGCAATGAAGACTGGCAAACCTACTCTAATGCTCTAACCAAATACAACTGTGAAATAAAAAGAGCCAAAAGGAGTCTCTTAGGCGATTTGTGGAGGGAATATCTGACGTTCCCTCCACTTGTCGTCTACATAAAGTTATAGCGTCTGACAAACCCGCCACCATAGGTACTCTTACCAATGAGAATGGTACTCAGACAAAAAGCAACCCACTTTCCAGAACCAATTGTTCTGGACTCCCCAACCACAAACCTACCTCCACAACAGAAACCGTCAAGGATCCCAACAACTGGAGATTGGAAAACAGCTAGACATATCTGTAACACCAATGCCATCAAATGGGCAATCTCCTCACTGAAACCGTTTAAGGCATCAGCAGAAAACGGCATATTTCCGGCTCTGTTACAAAAGGGAACAAATGTACTGGCACCTATTCTCTCAAAACTATTTAGCTGTAGCTTCGCTTTCGGGCACTTGCCTGATAGTTGGCGTAAGGTGACAGTAATTTATCTACCAAAGGCGGGACGGAATCTGCAACCAAGTCCTAAATCCTTCCGCCCAATCAGCCTCATGTCGTTTATTCTCAAATGCATGGAGAAAGTTATTGACAGACACATTCGTGACACCTCTCTAACGCTATCCCCTCTATCGAAAACACAATATGCATACCAACCGGGAAAATCAACTGAAACAGCGCTGAATGATTTGTTCACAAAAATTGAATCCTCCATTCATAGTAAGGAAATCTGTGTAGTCGCTTTCCTTGACATTGAGGGAGCCTTCAATAACACCACTTTTGAGTCAACAAATCATGCACTCAGGTACCACAACGTACCACAAGTTGTATGCAATTGGATTATATCCATGCTTAGTTGCAGAATTATCCAGAGTAAAATCGAAGATATAGAAATTTCTGCACTCAAAACCAGAGGATGCCCACAAGGAGGAATCCTCTCGCCACGTATATGGTCCATCGTTGTAGACAGCCTACTAAGATCACTCGAAACACATGGCATTTATGCAGTGGGCTTCGCAGATGATCTAGCCATTGTCATACAGGGATCGTCAGAAATATCAATATCGAATAGACTTCAATCAGCCTTGGACATTGTACGAGACTGGTGCATCTGCGAAGGTCTCTCCATTAACCCCAAAAAGACAGTTATTGTTCTTTTTACTAGGAGACGAAAAGTAGATCGTCTCACACCCTCTTCTCTATATGGTGACACAATCCCATTTTCGCAAAATATCTAGGGATCGTTCTAGACAGTAAATTGTCATGGAACCCTCAACTAGAAAGCATTTCTAACAGAGCATCAAAATCTTTCTGGACATGCCATAGTATTTGGGGAAAAAACTGGGGGCTCAAACCCAAAATGATGCATAGCCTCTACACTCTTGTAGTGAGACCCGCAATAACATATGCAGCGTTGGTATGGTGGCCAAAAACTAAAGAAAGTTCTGCTATAATGAAGCTAGAAAAAGTACAACGACATGCATAACGGGATGCATGTGGACCACCCCACTACCTTTGCATTCAATGTAATTTTGGGATTACCTCCAATCCACCTATTCATACGAATGGAAGCAACACTGAGCTTACATCGTCTCTTTCACCAAGAATATGTAACCTTCAACCCAAATGCAAGGGGCCACCTATCGTTCAGCAGCTTGGAAAATCTTAAGGAATTTAGCATGTGTCTGGATGTCACAATTCCCACATATAACTTCACACAAAATTTCTCTATAGTCATTCCCCCAAAGGAAGACTGGGAAAACTTCAAAAAAACCCTTCTAGCGAAGTCCTGGTCTGGTATACGGATGGCTCAAAAATGGAAACAGGTACTGGATCCGGTATTTTTGGGGAATCACCTTGTGCAAACTTTTCGGTCAGCCTTGGTCTTCATTCGTCCATATTTCAGGCAGAGGTCTTTGCTATTAACGAATGCGCGAGGATACTTTGTCACTCAAACGCCAAAAATAAAACTATATTCATCTTCTCAGACAGCCTGGCTGCCCTAAAAGCTCTGGCTTCGCCTGTCATAAGATCTAAGCTAGTCAGAGAGACTGTCTTACTACGCACTGAACTTGCAAGGTTAAATTTTGTGATTCTCCATTGGATCCCTGTACATAAGGAATACGATGGTAATGAAAGAGCTGACACCCTGGCCAAGGAGGGCGCCTCATTGCCATTGGTTGGCCCAGAATTCTTCTGCGGAGTAAGTACTAATTACTTCAAAAACACTGCCAAAAACACCCTGCTCATGGAATCTAATGCAGCTTGGCAAACAACTCCTGGTCAAATCTGCTCTAAACGATTTGTACAAGAGTATTCACACAAAACCACAAAATCCCTGCTCAACCTAGATAGGAAAACTCTGAAAATAATGACTGGAATCATAACCGGATATTGTCCTCTGAAAAAACACCTTCACAAAATGAGACTAGCAACGGACTCCGTTTGCCGTCTATGCCTCGAAAGTGAAGAAACATCTCTGCATATCCTCACGGAATCTCTAGCACTCCTCCGCCTCAGAAAGAGAACACTTGGTTTCGAGATCGTTCCCTTGTAAAAACTCAAAACCTTCCATCCACAGAATATCTTAAAGTTCTGGTCTCTGTCTGGAGCAACAGAGCTGCTGTAGAATCTCGCATCACATGGGTTGGCACAATAGAAATCTCCGAGATACTGCAGTGCCTGAGCTGTATAAGCTCTCCCTAACAACAAATAATAATAATAATAATAATAATAAAACCTTCGGTGATACATCTCAGAGTTTTTGGAAGTGAGTGCTATGTTCATGTCCCAAAAGAACAGCGAACAAAATGGGAGACGAATATTGTCAAGTGTCAGATGGTTGGTTACAGTGAAGGTAACAAGGCTTGTAGAGTGTATGACGCAGCAGGCAGAAAGATTTTAATTAGAAGTGTCGTCATATGAAATTGTTGACGAACGGCTTAAAGGTGCTAAAGAAGGTAACGCCAGCAAAACAAAGTGGAAAAATCCAAGGTTACCAATTCCAAGAGATCCATATCCAAGGCGGAATAGACATTTTTTTGACAGCGAAGTAACGATAGCTGAGTTGTGCGTGGTGCAGTAAGGTCCTTTTGACCTGGAAAACACGATGAAGGCTGACGATTCGGAGAAATCGTTGGAGGCAATTAATGGTGAGTTAGAGGCACTTGAAGAGAACAACACTTGGGTTTAGTTCCTAGACTAGTTGATAAAAATGTCATCACAAATTGTTGGATTTTTAAAAGGAAGTTTAAAGCAGATGGACGTATCAATAAGTACAAGGCTCGACTGGTAGCAAGGGGCTTTTCATAAAAACATGGAGTCGATTATGAGAAAACGTTTGCGCCTGTTGTCAGATATCAATCGGTTAGAAGTCTAATAGCAGTTGCAGCCGCTTTTGATCTTAACATAAACAGGCCGCGTAAGGCTGAGCAGCTAGCCGAGACCCTCGCCAGTCTCAACGCTGATATAACAGCCCTGCAGGAGATGCGATGGGATGGACCGGGCCTGAGAATAACACAGGACTGTAATTTCTATTATGGGAAATGCCACCTTGATGGGAGATCGCGCTTGTTTGGGCGCGGATTCGCTGTCAGAGGAAGACTTAGGCAAAAGGTCTTGAGCTTTCGCGAAGTCAGCGAGAGAGTGACAACGATCTGCATTAAGGCCAAATTCCACCACATAAGCCTAATAAGCGCCAATGCCCCTACAGAACAGAAAGACGACGCTACCAAAGAATGTTTCTACGACCTCCTCGACAAAACATATGAGCAGTGCCCAAAACATGACATTAAAATTCTCTTGGGAGACTTCAATGCCAAAATTGGGAGGGAGGACATCTTTGGTATGACGATGGGAAAACACAGCCTGCACGACACCACCTCCGACAACGGACTCAGGCTCATCGATTTTGCAGTGGGAAAAAACATGGTGCTGAGCGATTCCAACGTCCCGACGTCCCCAGATGGTCGAACCTGCAACCAAATCGACCATGTTGTGATTGATGGAAGACACTCCTCCAGCATTATGAATGTCCGTACATTCCGAGGAGCAAACATCGATTCGGACCACTACCTAGTCGGTGCAAAACTTAGGGTACGGATCTCCATGGAAGTTCTTAGGTGAACACCGACTTCAATGTTGGACGTCTTCAATCGGAAGAGACCGCCGCTGCCTATGTCGACCGCGTATCCTTTGAGCTTGCGAGAAATCCTTCGACTGATGATATGAACCCAGAAGACCAATGGCAGCTATGTCAACAAGCCATAAGAAGTGCTGCGTCAGAGGTATTGGGCTTCTCACATCCACCTCCCAGAACCCCCTTGTTCGACTCCGAATGTGCTCAGGCAAACAAAGCCAAAACGGAGGACCAGGTAGAGGGAGACATCCGTCAACTTGGAGTACGAAATTGGAGACAGCAGGCTAGAGATCGAGCCGGCTGGAGGGGCATTCTCAGCAAGGCCCAGGAGTACCACGCTCCAGTGGTGCCAACATAAATAAGTATTTACCAGTTTGACGTGAAAATTGCCTTTTTACACGGAGATATTGAGAACGAAATATTTGTGGAACAGCCGTATGGTTTTGCCGAGGACGATCGTGTGATGAAAAGAAGTCTATACTGACTGAAGCAAGCATCACGACAGTGGAACAAGAAGGTGCTACAATTTTTGTTGGAGTTTGGACTACATCTTTCAAATATAAATCAATGTTCTACAAACACTAGAGTCGCTTTTATCTAGCCTTATATATGGACGATGGACTTGTCGGTGGTGATGATATCGCTGCTATTCGAAAGTTTTGGAAGCAGTTACATAAAAAAGTATAAGATAACCTATAAAGAAGCGGAGTTCTTTGTTGGAATGCAGATCGAGAGGGACAAAGGGAATGGTAAAATCAAAATACACCAAGGTGCTTATGCGAAGAGAGTGCTGAAGCGTTTTCACCATTGCGAAAGTATACCTGTCTCAATTCCTGCCGATCCAGGTATGAAGTTTACAAAAACAGGTAATGATTCTGATGAAAAAGAAACTTAATTGTTTCCTTATCGAGAAGCTATCGGTTCTTTGGTGTATTTAATGATTTCTACCCGGCCAGATTTAGCATTTATAATCGGAGTTCTGAGTCGCTACATGGAAAACCCAAAACAAATGCATTGGTAAGGGATAAAGCGAGTTCTTAAATATTTAAAGGGATCTTTGTCTCATGGAATAACTTATAGAGTGGGCACGAACGAGACAACACTGACTGTTTATTCTGATGTTGACTGGGCAGGTGATATTGACACCAGATGCAGTACAACTATATGGGTTTGTTTTCTCAACGGCGGACCTGTTGCTTAGAGTTCCAGAAAACAAAAATTGTTAAAAATCCGTAATCATCGAAACGAACTAAACACATTGATACACAGTTCTTCTACACATGTGACCAACAAAACAGAGGAGATATAAATGTCCAGTTTGTTTCTACAGATGACCAACTAGCTGACCCGTTGACGAAACCATTGGCTAAAGAAAAATTTTGTAGATTGACAGAGCTTTATGGAATTTGCTAATTTTGTTTACTGATTTTGTTTATACATTAAATATTGAATTTAAAAAAAACGTAAGATAAGAAAAACCAGAGAAAGTGTTGAAATAATCGTTTTACTTTTGGCTTTTACTGTAATATTAAACTTATTTTCTTGACTGTACTCATTTTGACAGGTCTTGCATGACCCTTGATATATATCCACAAATGTCATTTTGTAAAACCTCATTTTATCTCTTTAATAAAAACCATTACATCTAACAAATCCACAAGCCCAAATTTGTGCGCCTCTTAGTCGAAACTAAGAAGCTTGTGTATGAAAAGAATTTTTTGGATTTTGAGAGTGACTTACGCCCAATTTTCACGGAAGAACGAAAAACGTAGTTATTTTGAAAAATACATGTCTATATTTTTTGTGTATTTTTTTTTCAATACGCCCACTTTTAAGGAAGTGTCTTTTATAAAATACTTTAAGATAAGAAGATTAAGAAACTACTAGACTCAGCTGTAGTTTTACGCATATTATGCCTAAAAATTGACTAACAATCGAAGCTCGGTTAGAGCTTTAATTTTTTTCACATATTTTAAGGACTACTTTTAAGGGGCCTTTCCGTCAGAAGTCGTAATATGCATTAAGTTTTTAATCTTTTTCGCAGTTTTGAAGAAAGACAGAAGAATTCGGATTCTAAAACTGGAACAGTGGCTGACTGCGGAAAGTGAACTCATACACATACCAAAACATAGGAATTAGGCTATCCAACGGTTTGTTTTTTTTTTACTTTTCAAAAATGGCATATCTCAGGTTATTTTTCAACGCCCATTTTTGAGAAAACCATAAATCGTACAAAAAATGATCTAAACATAAAATGTAGATAATTTTGTTATCTTTATTAACCGCATTAGCGTTTTTTGGAAGTTTTTTACGACTTCTTATATTTGCCGTCAACAATTTTCTTGCACAAATTCTGATTTGTGTTCAGCGACCGAAAAATATGAAGGGACCCACTTAAAACAATTACACCAGAATTTTCCACTTCAAATCCTTTTTGAACACCATTTGACTGGAAAATTGGTTACGAGGATTAGGTAAACAAGAAAAAAAAAAACAAAAAAACCGCAGAATTATACAAATTAATACAAAACTTAGCTTCACCGGACAAAATAGTGATACCACGCCAGTTATTGCAGTTTTTGAGGTTCCCTTTGTTTGGTAGCTTCACAGTAACTCCATCCTTCCTATCCCGTGGGTAAATTTCGCTCTCCCAAACAGCCTGCACTAGTTTAATCAAAATGTGGGAAGCTGCTTCAGGGTCTGCTTTTAGGAATTCTACGGGAACACCGTCAAGTTCTGCTTTGTTCTTCTTTAGAAAATGGATCGCGTTTCTAATCTCTGTACTTGTTGGAGGACTGGTATCAATACCCCTAGAAGATCTGCACACGTTGGTTTATTCGGGATTTGATTCTGCATTTTGGTTGCCATTTAGCAGTGCACAAAAATGCTACTTCCATCTTTGTAGCTGATCTTCTAATGTCACTAAAAGGTTGCCGTTCAAATCTAACACGGGATGGTAAGTGTTAGTGCTGCTACTCTGGCCGACAATGTGCTTAGTGGTTTTGTACAGTTCCCTCGCGTCCCCTCTTCCTGCAGCCTGTTCCGCGTTTTCCACAAGTTTGTTCACCCTTGCCCTCTTATCATGCTCACACACTGCTGCACTGTTTTATGAGATGCTCTGTACTCGTTCCGTAGGATCAATTTACGCTGAGCCTCATTTTCTGAATTCATCCTTACTTCAAGGGCTCTGCGATATGTGATTTTGTCCCAGGTGTCTTGGTATATCCAGGAATCTCTTGCTCTTGTCTGTCTTGGTACAGTTCCAGTTACAACTTCCATGAACGTGCTCTTAATTTGACCCCACATGGCATCTATCGATAACCCATCATTCTGTAAATTTGACGTTTTGACGCCGCGCCGAGTCAAATTACGACGTACGTTTCGGTCATTAAGAAAACTTGTGTTGAATTTGGTTTTCTTGCTGTACCTTCTGAACGACGCTGGACAACAGCTGTTCGTAAGCGATGCAAATCCAGTGGTGGTTACTACCTGCGTCAGCCTTTCTTTCGTTGAGAACATCGCACAGTGACTTCCTCCATTTCTGCTGTATGATGAAGTGGGCAATTTGATTTTTTGTTCGATCACCAGGAGATTCCCAGGTGATTTTATGGCATGTCTTGTGGGGAAATAAAGAGCCCCCAATTACAAGCTTACGAGCGTTGCAGAAGTCGGCAAGCATATCACCGTTTTCATTTCTCTGACCGAAGCCATACTTTTCAATAACAAGTTCAAGACCTACGTTGTCCGAGCCAATTTTGGCATTAAAGTCTCCCATGATCATAATAATATCGCCCTTTGGAACATTGCTGTAAACTGAGTTTGGATGGGTATAAAAAGAGGTATTTTCATCCGCTGACGATTCATTCGTTTGAGCGTAGCATTGAATTATGGAGACTTTTCGGATTTTAGAGCTAAACTTCGACGTCATAATTCTCGCCGAAATTCGAAATTTTACTTTTTAAAGCTTCCTTAGTCAGCATGTTTCCCACACCATTGAGTCTTTGACCTCCATTTAGCTCCTCTTCGCCCGAGTACAACATTCTCGTAAGTCCCGATTCTGCAGTATATTCAGCTCTTCCTCTCCATTTCGTTTCACTCACTCCCAGAATGCTGATGTTATGCAGCAGCATTTCTCTTTCCACCTGTTCGTACCTTCCTAGTGCTTGCAGAGAGCAAGCGTTCCATGCTCCAATCTTTGACCGTGTTTTGTAGCCAAAAGTCCGTTTTGTTGAATCTGAAAGATATATTGATATTGTTACTGATTCATTATTTGTGACCTCTCGATCATCATTTGAACATGAAATTTGCCGCATCCCCAAATCCGATGTGCGGTTTACTACAGTTGGGGGCGTAGGAGGATTCACCAAAGCATGGTTACCCCTTGGGGGAACATTTCCGTTCGTTGTCATTTTTCATGTAAAAAGTATATTAACTTTCCGCCGCTTGGTGTTTTCCTGGATAATGTTAATAACACTTTAAAGCGTTCGGCAGGCACCACCAGCCCTTTGGATTGTCGGACACATACAGAAAGCAAGGTCGCTCACTGTGGGAAAACAGACACCTTTTGTAGCCGCCCAATGTGGGTACAGACGCTACATGCTGCTACCGTTGGCCTTCTTTAAATAGGCTCATCCGCCACCAGACTTAAATGCCGTTGACCGCAATCTGCAGTTCATTCGCCTTAAGGGAGATTTTCTTCAACCCAAGGACAAGTCCGTGCCCTGCCCAGCAACGCTGGGTTTTTTGCTTATACCGGCAGCGGCAGCGCGCGTGCGAATTGTAACCACTGTCTCAAAAATTAATACTTATTCTAGATTTTGTCCATTCTAGAATTTTTTCTCGTTTTTTGGTTTTCGAGATTAAATTTTTCTAGATTTTGGGTTTTCTGGATTTTGGTAATTCTATATTTCTTTTTTCTATATTTTTTGGCTCTAGATTTTTTTTTAAATATCGTGGTAAGCCCCAATAAAATGCATCTAACCATTTTTAAAGATCAGTTTATTTTCAACAACTTTTGTATAAAACTTTTAAGATTTTAATAGTTATCGACAGAGATAGAAAAACGGGTTCATTAAAGGGCCATGAATCGTGAAAGGTCAGCCTTACAAAAAAAATTTTCTCGACACAAAATATGCGAAATTTTATTTTCTATAATAATGATCTTAATAACTTTTGCTCTAAATTGCATAGTTTCCGTGATATCGACCAAAAACGTTTTTTCAAGATGGCGGCTGAAGCTCCACCTGTATTTGTTGGTATTTTGTGTCTTATACTCAGTAAGTGATCCTTAAGAGGCCTTTTCATGAATGTGGGAACTATTTGTAGAACCTATTCATAATCCAAGGCTCAACCCATTGTGGATTCCACATTATTAGGCATCCGAAATTGGTTTGGGTGAAAGCCAAAATTATTGAAATGTGACAGCGTCTTACTTAAAATTATTTAATTAAAAAACAATGGTAACAGTTACAATGCCATGCTATACCTTTTTGTAAAGAAAAACTTTTACTTTAATTTTTAAATAAAGTTGTTTCAGTGAACAGTGAACAATTAATCTTCAAACTCATAAAAAAAAATGTTACGTAATTAAGTACTTATCTCCTTTTTTGTTTCCAAAATTCAATGTTCTTATTATTTTAAAGTCTAAAACAGGAAACGAACTGTTTTGTACTTTTTGCGAAAATCAAAAATGACGAATACGAGTTCTTTTTTAAAGAAAAACCTTTCTTTAAGTTTTTATGTCAGTTTTAAAGATTTAGAGGATTAACCTCCGTTTTATTGTTTTTATATGTATATCCAAGAACTCACAAGTATACCTATACAACAAAATAACAAAGTAGGTACTGGATTAATAATAATTAGATTGTGCTACCTAAAGATATACAATACATTTAATTTCTTTTCTTGCAATGTATTTATCTTAAGGTAACACATATTTTGTATTTAAGTTAAAAAACAGGTAGGACCCGCCTTAGCGGCGCCGTTGAATACAATAACAAAAAAAATTGATAGGTCAATTTACAGGTGTTATGAATAAAAATGGGTAGAATAGTAATCATCACCATTTTATTGTAGTTTGAATTTAAAACTCTAGATTTCAATGGTTGTTTTGAAATGAACCTCAAATTTTGAAAAATAAGTAGGTGTTATAATTATTTGATTATGTACATACATAAGTAATTTTATGTACATACTTAATTAATTTTTTTTGATTATATATTTTTTATAATATGGGGTCTTTTTCCACACCACCCATGGGGTAAGACAACTGGCGCGTTTTTTTTTTGTGGTTTCCCCTATAGGCCTAGTCCACGAACAGAAGATGAACATATGTTTTTTTCTACTAACATTTATGTAAAATAATCAGAAGTTCAAGTACTATTTATATTATTTCCATTGCTTGTTTTGGGAGTTCGTACTTTCATACCACGAGGGATGCGGAGATCTGCAAGCTCCGGCAAAAGCCAATCTTTATAAAAAGATGAAAGTTTGCTCACCATTTGTTTTTTTCAAAATTCATCATCTTTTTCTATTCTTTCAATGGAAAGATCATATTTGCTGCTAGTCCAAATTGCAAACACACAAACGTTCCTCTTTTAAATATGTAACTGTCCTTGAATTTGGTAATAATAAATATGACTCTTACTAAGACCAGTTATGCAACCATCATCGGAAACTGTGATGTATTTAAGTCTTTTGTTTTTGATAGCGGCAATCGGATCCAATCCAGCAATAGAAAAAGGACATTTTTTTGAAGCTCCAAGGTAAGAAAATTCTTCGTCAACGAATAACCCACTACCTTTAATTTTCTGGCCAAGTTGTCTCTCAAGCTGTAGTCTTTAAAACAAAAGAAAAGTTTATTCTTTTACCCCCAACTAGTTTGGCCACTATCGAGTTGAAACGCTCAGGTTAGTTGTTTGTGTATCCAAGACAAAGACTCTCAGAATTCCAAATAAGTCTTCTAGTTGGAGCCATAATTGACTCGTAAATTCCATCTTTCACCATAAGAGGTATCAAATTGGTTTCCATAATATTGCAGTTATGCTTTATGTAGGTTGGACATTTTTCGTGGTCTCCAAAAACTTGGTGAATTACGTTTCCAATATCATTTTCAATTGCTAAAAGGGAGCATTCTTTTGTTGGAAAGAGAGCCTTTCAGACCAGTTTTGTTGCCTTTGGAAACAGCTTCCAGCTTGTTTCTGAAGTTATTCATTAAATGATTGCAGCATTCAATTTTACTTACTTTCCTTCCGTTGCATGGATCGCTTTCTGTAATTTTTTTGAATGAACTGCTATCTCCATCAGCAAGCATCGTTAGATATCTTAGTATTCGCTTTTCGACACTGCACTTAGAAGCTTCTACTAAAATGTCAGATTCCATAAGAGCTGAAGGTCCCTCATAGTTTCTAGTACATACATGTTCGGTGCTATTCTGTAATCCTCTTCGGGCACACACAACACAGTATTTCTTTTTCACACCCAACGATATAACCTTTCCGGTATGAAGTCCTACGACAACGGCTGCTCCTGACAAAGTGGAAAAATTCTTCTTATATGATCTTTTGCTCCAGCAGGCGTCTGTCACAACGGTTATAAATGGTACTCCGTCAACCGGATCAACATCACCGCGTTCTCGTGCAGCTTCAGCTTCTTATTTGGCAGCATGTAGCATGTTCTTGTCTGCTACGTCTTTCCACGTTCTTCCAGCTGTTTTTTCGACTTCATGGTATTTATTGAAAGAGAGACAAGTTAAGTCTAGAACTGACAAAAACGTTTCAAGCTGGGAATATCCACAACCTATACTTGTTATTCCAAGCACAGCGGCTGTGTTGACGTCAAGTTTATCGTTAGATTTTTTATCCAACGGTACTCTACATTAAATGTTGCACATGTTGCACTTTAAAACTGTTTCACTGTCAAAACCGGTTCTTATCTCTTTAATTATCGAGAAGTTTTTTAAACTGCAACCGAACTGAGGACAATGTTGATCAATTGTTTTTAACAAATTAAAAAAAAATTCTATTTCAACAATTCTTCGTCCTTCAATGTCCATGTTGTTGGCAATTGCAGGAAATTCCTTTTTTGTTATCATTGTCTTCATGCTTCCAGTTTCCGAAGAGTCCGTGTGAAAGATAATTTCGAAAACATCTACCATATCTGGAATTTCTTCATTCATTTGGTATTCGGCTTGATGAGGAGTTTCTTCTGCAAAAGAAATAGTTCCATCAGCATTTGCTTCCAATCGTGATTCCTTGCTATTTGTGTGGAATGTTAAAAAATAATAGAAATATTTAGTTTACGTATTAATATTAAGTGTTATTCTTATTAATTTTTTCGAATAGTAAATATAACTTACGTCTTTTTTAAATGACCACTTCTGACCCTTTTCTTATGTAGTTTGCTAAGTGGTCGGGTTCAAACTTGACGGCGTCCAATATCTTCGTTTTAATAGTTAATGATTTTTAAATAGATTTAAAAAATGTAAGTAGGTAAGTACTGCTTTTTTTTTAATGTTTACAAAAAATAACACAGGTAAACAAGTAAAGTGCTTAGTGCCACGAAATTTTTGTAAATGAAACAAATAAAAACTAGATTTTAGATTTAGATTAGATTAAATAATTTTATTTGCAGAAAATATAAAAGTTTGGTTTTCATTTCATTAAAATTAAATTGAATGACAATAACTTTTTAAGTTGCCTGTCAGGTTAAAGTGTTAACTATAATAAATTTATTGAAACTTAGCGATGGAATTATATTTTTATGAAAATTAATTTATAATAAGATTTCGATATCTAAGAGCGTTGCTTAAGAAATTGTATATAGTTGGATGTAATTTTGACCGTTTAGGATATTGAGGAACTGGTCACGGTTAAGGTTTTCACTTCCAAGGAACTGTCTCCTGTGTGCTCGAAAACAAGGGCACACTCCTACAAAGTGGTATGTATTTTCAGTAGCATCAAGGTTGCAGATCGTACAAATGCCTACCGAGTCTCTTCTGAATGCTCTGGCAATGAGATTGAGCAATCTGCACCTAGACTTTAACACCATACTTATCATCTCGCGTGAGTAACTGTCTTCGAAGTAGTTTGGTACTTCTCCATATTCCAGGTTACAATACTCGTCGTGGAAACGTGATTTTTTCGCTATATTTGTGTGTTCTGTCCAATGTCTTCCTATGAGTTTATTGCAAGTTTCTGTGTGCGATGTCCTCCACTCAGACTTTGTAGACCAGTCAAACTCAATGTCGAGTTCATTAAAAAGATTTGACCATTCCTTGGCCCAGTAGATCTGTTTTCTCACGGTGATATCCGAAAGTTTTCTCGGTAATCTGTTTTCGGGGAGGGTGCTTACTCTTTGAATGTATTTGAAATGAAGTTTGAGTGTTTCAAGTAATGCTTTTGGAAGTCATGTTTCTAAGCTGATCACGTAATTTGGTGTGTTACTTGGTAGGGAGAAACATCTTTTAATGAAGAACCTTTGTAATTTTTCGACTTCATCATGTTCAGAATAACCCCAAACTTGGGCACAGTAGTTCATTACAGATTTTGAAGCAGCTTCATATATCTTATACTTGGCTGAGTGCTGTATTATTTTTGTTTTTCATAAAGTTCAACCAGGTGGCGTTTATTGAGTTTTTGGACATTGCAAGTCTCTGCGTGAGATGTTCTGTCCACGACATATTGTAAGTAAGTGCTACTCCTAGGTGCTTGTATTTATTAGAAATTTTAATTTCGCCATTATTAAAAGTCCATTTTTCTTCGGCTGCACGTCGTCCACCGTTTCGAAAAATCACTATTTCTGACTTTGATAAATTTACAAGCAAATTCCATTTTGTGCAATAATTTGCGAAGCTATTTATCATTGCTTGTAAAGAAGATGGATTGTCAGAGAGTAGAACAATATCGTCTGCATAAAGTAAGACTTTTACTGACACATCTTCAGCAATTACTCTACCCGGAAGTTCAAGGTCGAAGTCATTCAAAAACAGGATGAATAACAGAGCGCTGAGAACGCATCCCTGTTTAACACCTCGATTGATAGAAAATAAAGTGCACGACTGGGTCGTACGAACTTGCTCTAATGTGTTAAAATGGTTTTGGGTGCTTGAGATTTTGGGAAAAAAGCGTTGAAAAAAATCATATATAATTTTATAAATCACTTTAAAATCAATACCTAAAACGTTTTTCGGAGAAAACGAAGTAAGCCATCAGGTTTCTTTTACGTTTTTGAATTTTGACGAAAATTTTTTTCAAAATCGTTGGACCGGTTTTTTCAAAAAACAGTTTTTTTTGAAAAACTTTTCAAAAATATATTCCAAATTTTTTTTGAGTATGCCAACTTCTTGCACTTTGTAGTTTTTATCAGAAAAATAAAATTAAAAAAATATAGATTGAACCGTTTTTGGAAAAAACAAAAGTTAAAAAAAAATTTTGAAACTTTTTTTAAAAACTCAAAAAAAATTTTTTTATAAAAATTAAGAGTTTATATTATTTCGTTTATAAAAGGGCTTCTACATTAAAAATTTCATCGAAATACGTCAAGTGGCTAACGAGAAAATCGGATTTCAAAAAACCGGTCCTATGGGAGGTACCGTTATAAGACTTTTCCTGAAAAATCTATTCCAACCAAAACATAAAGTTTGCACAAAAAACATCATTCAGAAAGTTTTATCAAAATCGTAGGAGCCGTTTTTGAAAAAATTTAATTTTTCACAAAAAATCGTATGGCAGATACCGTTATTTTTGGAGCTATAATGCTAATTCCAAAAACCCCTCTGTAGGACGTCATAATAATACTATGTACCAAGTTTGAAGCAAATCGGTCCAGCCGTTTAGGATGTAGGTAACTATACAGACAGACACACGGACAGACAGACAGACAGACAGACAGACAGACAGACAGACAGACAGACAGACAGAATTGTCGGACCCACTTTTGTCGACTTCTCTATCATCGTAATGTCATGTTTGATTGTTAGAATTTTTTTTTTTTTTTTTACGAATGCATAACTTGCCTTATAGTACCTATAATCGCAAGTAAAAAGTCACTAATATGTGTTCCATTCCATACAGTTGCAGTGTTGTTGTGATATAGAGCCTTTAGTATTGAAAGCATTTTTGTAGATATTCCCATAAGCTTCAGTTTGTGGAACAATGCATTTCTGTTTATATTGTCGAAGGCAGCTTTTAAATCTATGAAAAACGCATAAAGCTTCTTTTTTTGATTGAGTTGTAATTTTAAAAGGCAGAAAAGATTGAATATTTGGTCCACAGTTGAATAGTTTTGCCTGTATGCAGCTTGGAATTCTTTCAAAATTTGATTTTCTTCGACCCATCGATTGAGTCGGTTCAAAAAGGACAGTTGTTAACAGCTTGTATAAAGTATCCATAAAGGACAAACCGCGGTAGTTGACTACATCGTTGGGGTTCCCTTTTTTAAAAAGAGGAAACATTATTGACTTTTTGAAAGAGTCATTCCTGTATTAAATGTGTCACAAAAAAGTCGGTGAATCTCTTGAATTAAGCTTGGTGGAGCATTTTTATAGAATTCGAAAGGAATACCATCGATGCCGGGGGCTTTGTTATTGTTTGCCAATGCTATAGCTGATTGGACTTCTTCCATTTTAATGTCTTCATCAAGAAAACTTATATGGACATCTATTGTATCTAAGGTGTACCCGGATAATTGTTCTGCAGATGTTGGATTGAGAAGATTTTGGAAGTGTGTTCTAAACTCAAACGATGTTATATCTGACTTCCTATTGTAGGTGTTACTGCGCATTATCTTAGCGAGTTTCCACCAATCACTTGTTCCTTTGACTAATGCTAATTGACTTGCAATATTTGAGTAGTAATTTCGTTGTTTCATCATGCAAAACCTGTTTAACACCTCGATTGATAGAAAAAAAGTCACTAATATGTGTTCCATTCCATACAGTTGCAGTGTTGTTGTGATATAGAGCCTTTAGTATTGAAAGCATTTTTGTAGATATTCCCATAAGCTTCAGTTTGTGGAACAATGCATTTCTGTTTATATTGTCGAAGGCAGCTTTTAAATCTATGAAAAACGCATAAAGCTTCTTTTTTTGATTGAGTTGTAATTTTAAAAGGCAGAAAAGATTGAATATTTGGTCCACAGTTGAATAGTTTTGCCTGTATGCAGCTTGGAATTCTTTCAAAATTTGATTTTCTTCGACCCATCGATTGAGTCGGTTCAAAAAGGACAGTTGTTAACAGCTTGTATAAAGTATCCATAAAGGACAAACCGCGGTAGTTGACTACATCGTTGGGGTTCCCTTTTTTAAAAAGAGGAAACATTATTGACTTTTTGAAAGAGTCATTCCTGTATTAAATGTGTCACAAAAAAGTCGGTGAATCTCTTGAATTAAGCTTGGTGGAGCATTTTTATAGAATTCGAAAGGAATACCATCGATGCCGGGGGCTTTGTTATTGTTTGCCAATGCTATAGCTGATTGGACTTCTTCCATTTTAATGTCTTCATCAAGAAAACTTATATGGACATCTATTGTATCTAAGGTGTACCCGGATAATTGTTCTGCAGATGTTGGATTGAGAAGATTTTGGAAGTGTGTTCTAAACTCAAACGATGTTATATCTGACTTCCTATTGTAGGTGTTACTGCGCATTATCTTAGCGAGTTTCCACCAATCACTTGTTCCTTTGACTAATGCTAATTGACTTGCAATATTTGAGTAGTAATTTCGTTGTTTCATCATGCAAAACGCTTTGTATTTTTTGGGCGACTCGCGATAGTATTTCCTGAAAACGTCGATGTTGTGTTTTCTATACATTTTAAGGTTTATGTTTTCAGTTGTTACAAAAGTTTCGTATAAAAAAAATATTTCAAAATTATTAATATATTTAAAAAAATTACAAAATAAAGTTTTATTTCCAAGACCAGCAATATTGAAAGATAAAACCTGACAGGCTTCTAATTGTTAAACGTGATTTAGGGAGCCGCTTGAAACTGGAATCTTTTTGTTGCGTTAATTTACAATAGTATTATAATTACATTCTGTTTTGCTTAATAAACTAACAATATATTCTCTATCTACGTCGCTTAAAGCTGTGATGATTCCTTTGGGGCTGCATTTGTAACGGTGACCATTGATTTCAATTGCCCAGCGCTTGATTTCGACCTTTAGGTTGGGGATTGTTTTTAATGATTTTTTGATTTGTCGTAGGTGCTACTTCTCCTTTCTCTCGTTGTATGACAGGTGTCTGTTGATGAATATTTTGGAGTTTCTCAAGTTCCTTGATGCCAATAATACCGAGTTAACGTCATTTATATTTCCAAGCTCGAAAACAAATGCGGACGTGTTCTTATTTGGTTGGCCGATTTTTTTAGTGTTGGTTGTCATAACGCATACATTAAGGGTTGAACTACAGATTTGGTCGAACTGTTGTTTTGCTTCTTGAGGGTTTGTCGCAGTTAATCCGTTAACAACAATATTTAGCCTTTTAGTAAATTTCTCAAAATCTTCAATTTTTCGGTTTAATGTATTTTCGTTTGCTTTTAGTTTTGTGATTTCGGATTTGAGAGACTGAAGTTTCTCTAAAAGATCTAAGCACTATTCAGTTGCTTAAATACAAAATAGCTATTGTAATCATAAACTTCAGGTTCCAATAAGAATTATTATCTTGTATATATGCTAAGCTAGTTACTTTCGGAAGAGCTATAAAAAAAGGACTTTGTCCTTAATCTAGGAAGGTAGGTTTCATAAAAAAACCAACACGTAGGTACCTATTATTTTGCATCAGTAATCCACTTATTATTACAGTTAACCAAACTTTATAATTTGTATGGATTAATTTTAATTGTTTTAGGTAGTTTTTGTTAATTCATATAAAAACTAAGTAGTGGAATAACTGCAAAAATAGAATCTATTATATTATTCCTCAAGAAACTACCTGAACAGATCCAAGACATTGATTTTTATTGGAACCTGAGTTTTATGAAAACAATAGTCATTTTGTATTCAAACGAAATATGTACCAACATTTTTTAATACAAATAAAAATCATTAACTTATTAAACTAAGAAATGGGACACCGTCAATTTCGAACCACACTACATAAGAAAAGGGTCAGGCTTACTTAAATACATCAACGTTTTATTTGGTATTAAATATTTATAATCAATAAAAACCAAAACTTAACATTTCTCTTCTTATATTATAACCCTTCCATTCCACGCTTGGAGCTGTTGTGCCAAAAAATTTATATATATTTTTATTATAAGGCTATAAAAACCTATTTTGAATCAATAGTTCAATAAGTTCATAATTATTGCTAATTAGGTTGATTTTATAATATTTCATTTTATTTTATTTTCAATGTTCTATAAAGCGTAGGTATATATAAAAATGCAAAATGCATACAAAATGTTAAACTCAGGATTTATTCATAAAACTCATATAACTCATATTACATTTGCCTTCCTTAAAATAATAATTTTTCAGATTATTTTATTCATATCACCTTTCATTATTTTTCCCATAAATATTCAAGTTCAATGTCATTATTTTTGCTGAAGTAATAAAACAGAATTATAAAAACCCCTTGTAAATTGTTCAGAATTGTTCATTGTATAAAATAAAGTATCTTACGCCGAAGCTTTGCCTAAATTTGAAATCGTTTTATTTTGAAACACTAATGTTTGGAATTATGTATTGTATTTTTTTTTACATAACAGGGCCTTACAGCTTTATTAATTTTTACCTACGTATGAAATGCTTCCACCCATAATATACCAAACTACCACTTATCCTAACAAACCAAATTTAGGGAAAGTAATTTCATTTTACACTTTTTTTCACGAATCTTGAAATCTTATTCTGAGTTCAAATAAGAAAAACCACATTACCACCGAAATCATAAAATAACACAATCAAATAAAATAAACACACACAATTCCTAGAACCAATACATAGAAATAACCAAACAAAATAGTCACAAAACACGTACCACATGCAAGTAGCCATTTACATACATTTAATATATCTACCACATTGCATGGATTTCATATACCTACCGTACTGTCTGCTGCCAAATTGAATCTATCCTATTGATTTTTTTTATTTTCCTCACTCTAGCGGCCACTTTGAGAAAGAATACAATCCACTGATTTGTGTCTGAACTAAAATTGTGAAATACTGTTTTCTGATGAGTTGTTTAAAATGTATTGTTTTATATAAAACTAGCAAACCCATGCCCGCTTCGCTGAGCAGATTTGCAATGGGCTGTTGCCTTTTAATAAAATTCAGTTTAGCCAAGAGGCGTATAAATTGAGAAATGCAAATATTAAAGTGTATAGAAAGAAAACTTTGAATAAAATTCGTTTTTTAAATATCTTACATTTTATGCAAATGCTTTCTTATAAACCATTTATATCAAACTCATTTTTAATATTTTTTTATTATATAAGATAAGAAAAGATAAGATTAAATCAAAGAAATATTAATTCAATGAAAAAAGTACGCCATTTTATTGCTTGAATTTATTTTAGTTTTAAAGAAAAAAATTGATCGAAATCTGCGAAGCGGTTTTTTTAAATGGCAGAAGACATTTTACATCCAATTCATGTCAGTTCAATAAATCCTGATCTTGAGGCTAATGATAACCAGGCTTTGCTCTTGATCGAAGATATGTGTTACCTCATATGTGCGGCAGTTTGTTAGTCAGGTTAGGAGTGCCAGCCACAGATCGCAGAGTGAAAGACTCATTTAATAGAGAATTGGAACGTGAACGTGAATATGATCGATATGAATTAGACCAATCAGTTCAAACGAATGAACTGTTGAACATAAAATAGAAGAAAGTTTATGATAAATCAATAAATACAATTGATGATGGAAATGGTGGCTTATTTTTAATGGATGCCCCTGGTGGAACAGGAAAGACATTCCTCATGTCATCGATTTTGGTCACTATTCGTGCGAGATCCGAAATTACGGTAGACATTGGATTTTCTTGAGACAAATATCATCTTATTCTCAATCCATTGTACCAACAAAAATTCTTTCCTATCTTTCTATTCCTTCTAACTAATGCCGTGCAGTTTGCATTTAAAAGACCTTGGGTCTTACAGGCATATAGTTAAAATTATTAAAAAAAAAAAAAAAAAAAAAAATGCTTATTCAGCGTTAATATTGCCATTAAATCTTCAAACTACTGAACAACCGACATGTAACATTGCAAAACACTCTCTAATAGAAAATTTTAGTAGCCTCACAAATCACATCTGGGATGAATGCACAATAACGCATTGGAAGCTCTTTATCGAACCTTAAAAGATCTGTCCAATTTCGGCAGCTAAGGATAGAGATGTGAATGACTTAAACCTTATAATTGAGAATCAAATCGTTGGTACTCTGCATTCATTCAAATCTATTGACTGTGTAACAAACGAATATGAAGCCACTGATTATCCAACTGAGTTTTTAAACTCCTTAGATGTACCTGACTTACCACAGCACAATTTACAACTGAAGGCGGGGTCGGTAGTCATCAGCTTCGAAATTTAAAACAACCAAAACTATGCGATTGAACGCGCTTGGCTAAAGAAAACTGAAGAGTGATGTGCTGCCCGCGACCATACTCAACGGAAAATTTAAAAATAAGTTTGTTCTCATTCCGAGGATTCCAATTATCCCAACAGATATGCCCTTTGAGTTTAAACGAATTCAGTTCCCAATTCATCTTGCCTTCGCCATGACAATTAACAAATCTCAATTCCAATACTTGACTGTTTGTTTTCCCAACCCATGCTCACTTCGCTGAGCAGATTTCACAATCAAAAAAAGTCGTACAATTTTTCAATTCGTCAGGCTGGAGAAATGCTAATACTTAAGGAAGCAGAAAGAAAATATTTGAATAAAATGCGTTTTTAAAATTTCTAACATTTTATTCTAATGCTTTCTTATAAACAACATTTTTCGTATTACCATCTTTAACATAAATAAAAATTGCGAACGGTTTCACTACTCTAGAACACCCAATATACAGTTGATCATGAGAAATCAATACCGCTTTATTTATAGTGATGGCAAAAGCAAGGCGAATAGGAAATTGATGACGTTTAAAATCAAATGGCTAATCAGTTAGAATGATTAGAATTCTGGAGATCAAAACATCTTCCCCTTTATATTTGCCACTAATAATCCTAGCTTCAATTAGATTGTTCATTCACTTTTTTCCAGCTAGTCTAGTACCATTGCAAAGTTGAGGTTGATTAATATTACTCAGCATTATAATCGGGGCTCCAATTTTTAGAGCTAAATAATGAGGTGGCAGTCCCGGTAAATCAATCGAATTCAAAAGTTCCGTCTGATAGTTCACTACGTCATCCTCATTTATAAATGCATCAACTCATTTGTTGGCTACAAATTGTCCATCTATTTCTTCTAAAATATAGGCATTAATTTCAGCGACATCTTTATTTTTGCCTTTAGCTCTTTCACTTAACCAAGTACGATTTTTATAGTTCTCCGAAATACTTGGAAACACACTTTGAACCAATTCTTTCTTTGAATTCCTTATACAATAGAAATTTGCAGTGTTATTTGGCCATTTGAACTATCAACGTCAACGGACATTTTTCCATTTCCAATATCCAACAGCTGCTTTGAAAATTCTGCAGCAGATGGATCACTTTAGTGAGTGTTTTAACAATATATCCACAAAGGAGAACATTTAAGGCATTGACATCCGCAGTAGTCGATCGGGGTATAACCGGCAAAGTTTGTCTGAAGTCACCCGCCAACAATATTATAGCGCCACCAAATATTACTTGGCTACCTCGCAAATCTTTCAGAGTTCGATCTAAAGCTTCAAGTGACTTTTTGTGTGCCATTGTACACTCATCATATGCAATAATCCTACACTGTTGCAAGACTTTGGCCATTGCCGACGTTTTAGAAATATTACATGTAGGCGCTTTGTTAACCTGGATGTTTAAAGGCAATTTAAGTGCAGAGTGCCCTGTACGACCACAATTAATTGATTGCATACTGGCAAGTGCATTTGCAACATATGCAACATACGTAGCATACATGGTATTATTTTTTAACAGACAAACCTGGTGCAAATAAATACCTATTGGGCAAAAAAAGAATCACTAAAATTGATGTTGTCAAACTCTAGACATAAATGCATTTGTTGCAAATGTTGTATATTATATGTTGCAGAATGATTCATAACTATGCATACATTTCAGTTATGATAAATTATTTAATTTGTTGATTAGCTGATTGCATGGTGGCAAGTGCATTTGCAACATATGCAACATACGTAACATACATTGTATTATTTTTTTTACACAAAAACCTGGTGCAAATAAATACCTTTTCAGCAAAAAAGGAATCATCAAATTCTGTGTTGTCAAACTCGAGATATAAATGGTCAAACATAAATCAAACTCATTTTTGTATATATAGATATATGTAAATTGATTTTTTCTAGTGATTGAATTTTAATTTGGAAATAACAATTTGTTTTTATGCGTCATTTCAGGGTAGAAATTCATATAATAAATGTCTGAAAATCTAAATTAAAACTGAGTATTTTTACAGTTTTTCAAATCAATGTAATTCTTAAATCTTTCAGTATTTTGAAATAATTTTTTATCCATTTAAAGATCCTTTTATTAACTTTAAAATAAAATTAAATCTGATCAAATCCAACAAGTGGTTGTTGTAAAAAGTTGCGAACCGATAAGCAGTTTCAGCGAAAACCTGAAAATACATCAATACATTTATTTAATTATTTTGGGTTATATTCCAAATATCAAAAAAAAAATTTAAAGTTTTAAAGATAATTAATAGTACTTTCATTTGCCGTTTAAATTTTTTTAAAACAAGCTCAAATGACTTCACAAAACTGCAAACCATATAGTCATTTTTAAGCATTTTCATCAAATATAGGGAAAGGCCTCTTAACCTTATAAAAATAAAAAATTGGATCGGAAATTTAAAGCGAGGTTGACCAAAAAAATCATCTATTTTTACTGGCCTAAACAAGAACAAAGTAACATGGCTTTAATGAGTGATCAAAAATTATGAACAGAGCCGTGTGAAGCGTGGTCGTTTACACTTACAGAAATGTTCTGAATATAAGGAGAAGAGTCTTGATTCAGATAGATTTAAGAACAATAATAAGTTGGAACGTCAGAATTTTAAGTGTTTTTATTATAATGATTCGGATCATTTGGCTAAACACTGTTATTTAAAAAATCGATAAAATTGGAAAACAGTATTCAATAGCAAACCACAGTGCAGCCGAATCCAGACTTATGATAAAAGAAGTAAAACGTAAAAAGGATTAATGTAAATGACGAAATTAAAAGTTATGAAGATGATGAATTTTAATAGTTGTTACGGAGCCAGCAAGACTAACTTACCTCGTAAGTCCAAGAAATTAAAGACAAACAGCCGTCGTTTGTCGCGGCCGGCGGTGAAAAATACGGCACGGGCTCACCGCAGAGCCTTTACATTTTTTTGTTTGTTTGTTTTTTAATTCTCCTGTCTGCTTTCGGGATTTAATTGTCCTAGCTTGTGCGGCCTTCTTCTGTTGCTTGCAGGGCACCACATATGTACATAACACCTGAAAGAAATTAAATTATTAAATTGGCTTTTTAAAATAAATATAAAGAAATGCCAATAAACAGATTGTGTTCTGAAAAATTCCAAGTGACAACACGGACATTTTTCAGAACCGATATACAAACTGAAAACATTGGCAATTTTCAAAATTAGTATTCCTAAATGTTCTCAATATGTTAAAGAACAAATTGGAATAATAATGTTGGAAATTTCAATACTTTAAATCAATAAAATTTAACAATTTATAATCACCTTGTTCAATTTGCTGCACCCCTCGTTGTTTATGTTTTGTTTTTTTTTTTTGACAGTTCTTATTTTATTTTTGAGATTATTGTTTACATCTTCAGGTGCGCATGCGAAAGTCGATATCTTTCTTCCTCGCACCTGAAGGAAAGGGGGTGAGGTAAATCAAAAGTGAATTCCACATGTGGTGAAATTAAGAGAAATTTAATTTTTGTTTATGTAGACTTTTTAAATGTGAGGAAATTAGGTAGTTTTGTTTGTAATATGTATTAAGTTTATGTTTATTTAATGTATGTCGGAAAACATCATTATTAGTGCAATATGTAGGTATGTAAGTTAAATTTTAAGTATGTGGGCTAGGGGTAAATTGCAATTTAATGATAAGGATAGGAGATGCTACCTATTATTTTTTTATAGATATGGATTGAAATAGTTATCTCACTCAGATGTAGAGGTAACTATTTACTTATATGAAATTGAAGACGGGTTGACCTTGGTAGGATTTCGTGGTCACAGTAAAACGTAATCGGAATACGAATACGAATTCAAAGCAAACGGCCATTGTACATTACGAATTCAAATTCAAATAATTCTGTATAAATTGGGTTTTTTTTTTTTTTTTAGTGGAAAGCGAAAAATCTTGGAATTTGATGAAAAATATCATTTCTTTTATTAATAAAGTCAAATTAAGTGGTAAATTGAGAAATGATTCAAGTGATAATTATTGGAACTAAGTTCCTTATCGCGCGTTGTGAAAGGGGGCAAGACGGAAAAAATTCTTACGAAAAGTTGTAACGACACTGTTTGCTATAGTAAGCTATTGTTAGCTGTGCGGCGTGCGCATGTTTCTCTGTCTCTCTCTCTCTCTCTCTCTCTCTCTCTCTCTCTCTCTCTCTCTCTCTCTCTCTCTCTCTCTCTCTCTCTCTCTCTCTCTCTCTCTCTCTTATAGAAATCAAGCCAGATATTTTCATTTCTATTTCGCATTGAACAGTGTGGTGTCGCGACGATTATTTTTGTTGAGTGTATACAGGTTTTTTGTACATAATAAATAATAAATCCTGACAGTGTTTCTGCACAAGTTCCGGATAAAATTACAATTCCTTCAAGTAAAATTTTATTACAATTCCTTCACTAATTAATCGAAAGGAACTTCGTTCCATCCGGGTCCGGGTGTCCGTTGACACCTCTCAACTTTTTTATGTACTAAATTGGTGCTTATATATATTCAGAGAATCTGGAAAGTGAGATTTCAAAGAAACTTAGCGGGAATTCTTAGAATAGTAACTAGGCACTTCAAGAAAATAGTTACCAAAACAATCAGATTGCAGAGGTATGTAGTTTTTTTTTCGAGATCTCGCTATAGATCCCATTAAAAGTAAATTTAATGAATAGGTTCGGGTTCTACTTCCTGAAACTATCTAAGACGACATCGGTGGGCCTGAGCCTCTGCCAGTTTTTTTCTGTTATTCATCGAAGACATCCTTACGGATAGCTTTTTTTTTTGGTTAAGACCATAAGAAAAGTCTTCATCGGCACTAATACCGAGAGAATCCAGGGATTTTTTTTTATATATATACATATACACACGTATATATGATTTTTTTAACTAAGTATTTTTTTTTATTGGAAAAGTGGAAAAGTGATTTTGCTTGTGGTTGCTGAGTTTAATAATTCAATTTCTAAAACAAATGGTAAAAATTGTCTACGAATATTATAGAGTGAAACCAGTTCTTCGTAGTGCTGCCGGCAGGACACCGAGGGACCAGGAAAAGCAAGTAAGTCTTAGCTCTTTAGACCAGAAGGTCCTTTTAAAGAAATTATTAAATTCAGTTAAAGGACTACCATTTTAACTTTTCATCTTAGGTTAGTTTAATATAGTTTTTTATTTATATTAACAAACATTTTTTTTTCTTACTTTTAAGAATTTGAAATTCAAAATTTTAGTTATAGTTAAATTTTTGGAGCAGGAGACCTCAATTTTGATGAGAATTTTTCTGAATAAAATTTATAAAGTGATATGAAAATATTCACATTATGAATTGCTAATTATTTCCAGCTAAGGGTGTGTGAAGGCGGACAAAGCCGTCCGGATGCAGATTTCTGGTAGTACGACTTGACATACTAACTGTACGCTACAGACAGTTTGCGACTGGTTGGTCATTTTAGGGGTTACTTCCGAGCATCGGCCATGGAAGTAACGTTCGGAAGTAGCTATCTTTCAGATTCTTGGGTGGGCTGGCCAGGCCTTGGTCAATAACATCTGGCGGGCGCTTGGAATTCAGTAGTACGGTATTTGAGGGAAATAGAAAAGTAAAGTGCTTTAGTTTTAGGGTTTAGAATAAGGTAAATTTAAGATTTATATAAACTCAAATTCGTACCAACGAATTTGGCTTTGGTGGAGGTGATTTTATTTCATTTTTATTATTATTTTCGGTGATGGGATCTCATTTTATTATTATTTTTGGTGATGGGAAATTAAATTTTTTTTTATTATTTTGAATTTTTGGTAGGTTTAGTTAGGTTAGTTTAATCTTAAAAGCACTATACTTACATGATTCTTCAGGTAGCGTCAAAGTCCTTCAATTTGTGATAACGTTTCAAACCTTTTAACGTAGCATCATTCCTTGTCCAAACTCTTCTTCCTTTCCTATAACTTTCTTCTTTTTCTGGCACGATAATTTTGAGTGTCGAGCAGGAGGGATAAGTGGAAGCGGCAAAGAACCACCCCATTTCCGTCGAGCATAGCCGTGCAACGACAAGCGTGCCGCCGCCCTTCTACTTTCCCAAAGTAAGTCCTCTGGGTTGGCTGGGTGCTGTATGAATAGGGTAGACCCTGATTGGTATCAACTTGGCGATGCCCAGCGTTGCAACTGTCTCATACACATCAATTGTGCTTATTTTACCTCCAAGTGGTAGCCATCGGGTACTGGTCTTGTCCACCCGGACTTGACTTGCTGAACTTATAAGCGCGAGTGTTGATCACAGAAAAATAGCAACACTATAATTGCCCTGCCATAAAACTCCTCTGTTTCTCTTGTTGGGTAGCAGTTTATTCTGTACGAACCCCTCAGAAAGCAAGCGAGCGGCGGATGAGCTTCCAATTAAGTGAACCAACGGCGACGCTTACAGACAATATGGTAGGCACCCCATTGAGCTACTTCGACATATTCGGAGCTCAGGTCTTTGGGTCCTTTCACTACTATTAGTCAGGGTAGTGAAATAGAGAAGGTGGCGGATGAGCCCATATAGGACCAACGGTAGCTCTCACATCCCCGTAGTGGGTTACTGACTCTGGATTTCTCCAGCTCCTTTTGTCCAAGGAGAGCAGCATAGGGCCTGGTCCCCCAGGTTGGGGGTTGTGCGTCGGGGTAACTTCCCTACCACGTAAAAAAACCAATAGTTCCGAAACAACCAATTGCCTCGGATATGGATGACCTTACTGATGACGACCCTAGCAAACAAAACAAGGACAACGAATTTCGGTTCTGCACGTGGAATGTCCGGACCCTTAACAGACCGCGTGCAGCCGAACAATTAGTGGAAGCCCTAGATGGTGTCAAAGCCGACATCGCAGCCATCCAAGAAGTGCGATGGGATGGTGAAGGCACAAGGAGGATGAAAAACTGTGACATCTACTACGGCAAGTGCTACAGGACAAGGAAACAGCGGCTATTTGGATCAGGATTTGTGATAAGAGGAAGGCTTAGGCAAGAAGTTTTGGGGTTTCGTGGCATAAGCGAACGCATTGTCACAATCCGCATTAAATCCAAATTCAGCAACATCTCGCTGATCTGCGTTCACGCCCCCACGGAGGAAAAAGATGACACGACCAAAGAAGAATTCTACGATCTTCTCGAGAAGACGTATGATGAATGCCTGAAGTACGACACTAAGTTTATTCTTGGTGACTTCAATGCCAAAATCGGAAAGGAGGTAACTTTGGCTCGACAGTCGGAAAGCATAGCCTGCACGACAACACTTCCGGTAACGGACACAGGCTAATCGACTTTGCTGCGGGGCGAAGTGTCATCTTAGCTAGCACATACTTCCCACACCTCAATATTCACAAGGGGACCTGGCGGTCTCCTGATCAAAATACCGTCAACCAAATTGATCACATTGCGATTGATAGCAGACATGCGTCCAGTGTCATGGATGTCCGCACTTTCCGAGGGGCCAACATAAACTCGGACCACTACCTTGTTGTAGCTAAAGTGCAAATGCGGATCTCCACCAGTCCACAGAGTCGAACATCCACTGTGAGAAAGTTTGATGTTGCGAAGTTACAATCGCAAGAGACCGCCACAACCTTTGCCAATCATGTCTCCTCTTATCTCTTGACAAGCCCGGCGCCTGCGCCAAACCCAGAGGCCCAGTGGCAACATTGCAAAATGGCCATCAAAACCGCTGCCACGGATGTTTTGGGTTTCATTAGGCGACCACAACGAAACACCTGGTTTGATGATGAGTGCAGGCTCGCACACTTGGCCAAAGACGAAGCCTATCATGCAGTTCTGAATGCCAGACATAGAGCTGCCAAGAGCGCTTTCCGTGCGGTGTACCAGCAAAAGAGGAAAGAGGAACATGGGCTTTTCAGAAGAAAAAAAAAAGAACTGGAAAAACGAATGGTTGAATCAATTGAGGGGTGCTACGGCAGAAGCAATGTTCGAAAGTTCTACCAAAGGGTAAAGCATTCGTCCAAGGGTTACAAAGCCCGAGCGGAAGCTTGTAGAGACGAGGGTGGGAATGTCGTTGTAGATACACAGTCGGTGCTGAGAATTTGGAAAGAACACTTCTGCAGACTGTTAAACGGCGAAGACAACCAACTAATCGCTGTCAGGCAGAATGATCCATTCGATTTGGATGATGATGAACAAAATTTCCGTCCTCCCGACAAAGAAGAACTTCGGATAGCAATATCTAAACTAAAGTCCAACAAGGCTGCTGGAGCTGATGGCCTTACGGCTGAACTCTTCAAAGCAGCGGGAGATGACTTGGTGAGGAGCATACACCAACTCATCTGTACAATCTGGTCGGATGAAAATATGCCTGACGAATGGAACCTCAGCATTGTGTGCCCTATCCACAAGAAAGGAGATACTCTAAGCTGCGCCAACTACACAGGTATAAGTCTCCTAAATGTCGCCTATAAAATCTTGTCGGCCATTCTGTTTGAACGTCTGAACCCTTTCGAACGTGAACTGATTGGCCCCTATCAGTGTGGTTTCAGACCCGGTAAGTCAACCGTCGACCAAATTTTCACACTTCGGCAGATTTTGGAAAAGACCCAAGAATTCCAGATCGATACTCACCACCTCTTTATCGATTTTAAAGTCGCCTATGACAGCGTAAACAGGAACGAGCTATACAGAGCCATGTCGCTTCTTGGCATCCCTGCAAAACTCGTTCGATTGTGCAGGATGACTATGGAGAACTCGCGCTGCTCCGTCAAGGTTGGTAAGAACACCACCGACTCATTTAATGTCGAGAAAGGCTTACGACAGGGTGACGCGCTGTCATGTAACCTCTTCAACATCATTGTTGAGGCAATCGTACGCAACTCGCATGTCAACACCAGCGGTACGATTTTTTTAGATCCGTTCAATTACTTGGCTATGCTGATGATATTGACATTATTGGAAGAACGAAGCGCGCTGTCAGTGGAACATTCGCAAGTATTGAAGTGGAAGCGGCTCGAATGGGTCTGGCTGTAAATGAAGATAAAACAAAGTATATGCTGTCCTCGGGTGAAGTTGATCATCACCGTAGGCTCGGACAAAACGTCACAATGGACAGATATAACTTTGAGGTTGTCAAGGACTTTGTCTATTTGGGTTCCACTATAACCTCTCAGAACAACATCAGTGAAGAGATCAGTCGAAGAATCACTCTTGCCAATCGCTGTTTCTTCGGGCTAAGAAGGCATCTTAGTAGTAAAGCCCTCTCTCAAAGGACCAAGGAGACACTATACAAGACCCTTATCATCCCAGTCCTGCTGTATGGGGCAGAAGCGTGGACACTGACACAATCGGATGAATACAGGCTGGGGTGCTTTGAGAGAAAGATTCTTCGGGTGATATTCAGGCCTGTATGTATCAATGGAGTATGGAGGAGAAGATTCAATGGCGAACTGTACGGGCTATACAGCGACATTGACTTGGTTAAGAAGCTGAAAATTCAGCGGCTTAGATGGCTGGGCCATGTGGAGCGTATGGACGAAAACGCTCCTGCCCGACGAGTCTTCAATTCCAACCCGGAGGGCCGACGCAGTTCTGGAAGACCCCATCTAAGGTGGCGCGATCAAGTGGTAAACGACCTCAACCAACTTGGTGTGCGCAACTGGAGGCCACTGGCTAGGGACCGGCCTAGCTGGCGAGGATTGTTGGTTGAGGCCGTGGTCCACAATGGACTGTCTGCGCCACCTTAAGTAAGTAAGTAAGTAAGTCCTCCGTGGCACCCTGACTCGCAACAATGGCGCCCAACGAGACCTTACGGATTCAAGGCCCAAAATAACTTCAAAAGAAAGATTTTCTTTTTGAAGGTCGTCGCTTTGAACTTGTTTTGGCCTCCCGCGTTTTAATTTTTTTTTATTTTAATTTTTTGTTTACTTTCCTATCTTTTTACACCAATCAAGGACGCACATTTGCTAGTGTCACAGATCTTGAACGGCTGTCCAATCTTCAGGCTTTAGCCAGAAAATCTTGTGAGAAATTCGTAGGATTTCAGGCTTTTGCTGCCCATACAGTCAGGTTAAACCAGACTCTTTGTGAGGTAGAAGTTCTGGATCTGAAAACTTTGTTCGTGTGGAGGTTTTTTCTGAACTCATAGCCATCCTTCTATCAGGCTTTATGCCAGGTAGTAAGATGTGGTTATGGCAAAGGGATTCAACAAAACACACACTGAATTTCAGGAACACCAGTCGCAATTCAGACAGACAAAACGAACGATTTACTAGGACAACTACCGGAGTTGCTGAAGGAAACGAAAACTTTGCCCACTTCACACGCCTTTGCGCATTCAAACATACAGTTTTCTTACAACTTTAAAAACGATTTTTTTTCTTTTCAATTTTCTTATTTTTTTTTTTGTATATCTTTTTTTTATAAAATACTAGCAAACCCATGCCCGCTTCGCTGAGCAGAGTTCCAATGGGCTGTTACCTGCAGTTAAGCCAAGAAGCGTATAAAATTCTTTCAATTTGACAGGATTGAGAAATGCTAAAATTGAATGGTATATAAAGAAAACTTTGAATAAATTCGTTTTTTTTTAAATTCAGAATCAAATCGTTGGTACTCTGCATTCATTCAATTCTATTGACTGTGTAACAAACGAATATGAAGCCACTTATTATCCAACTGAGTTTTTAAACTCCTTAGATGTACCTGACTTACCACAGCACAATTTACAACTGAAGGCGGGCTCGGTTGTCATTAGCTTCGAAATCTAAAACAACCAAAACTATGCAATGGAACGCGCTTGGTGATAAGAAAACTGATGAGTAATGTCTAACATTTTATTCTAATGCTTTCTTATAAACAACATTTATGTATTACCATCATAAATAAAAAGTGCGGTCGGTTTCCCTACTCTAGAACACCCAACATACAGTTGACCATGAGAAATCAGTACCGCAAATTTTCAAAGACTGACCTTGGGTTTTATTTATAGTGATGGCAAAAGCAAGGCGAGTAGGAAATTGATGACGTTTAAAATCAAATGGCAAATCAGGTGAAATGATTGGAATTCTGGAGATCAAAACATCTCCCGCTTTATATTTGCCACTAATAATCCTAGCTTCAATTAGATTGTTCATTCACTTTTTTCCAGCTAGTCTAGTACCATTGCAAAGTTGAGGTTGATTAATATTACTCAGCATTATAATCAGTGTTGTTCCTCTACACGTCGACTTTGATTGTTTACCTTTCTGCGTAGACAATTGCGTCAACAATGTAGACAATGTCGACAATGTAGACAATGAAGTCGACAACGTCGACAATGAAGACAATGAAGACATCCCATTCCAATCTGTCATTCTTGATTGTTCTGTCGCATGGTTTATTTCGAATTAGAAAAGGTGCGTGTTTGATTTAAATTGAATATCTAATAATTCAGTCCTTTGTTGTTGAAATATGCTTTGATGACCTGGATTTATTTTAATAAAATCTAACAACAAATATGTAGCATATTGCAGTTATATCGAGCTTCTTGATTCAGTCTGCACTTTAATAAACAGGTGTCAAGCGGTTGACTGTTCCGTTTGTTGATTAAAGATTGGAACTGTTTTAATAGAAAAATCAACATTTTTAAGATTCTTTATGAAAAAGATATTAAAAAACCAATTTTTTTTGGAATATGGCCTCTATTAAACATCCAAATCTGTCAAATTGGGCAAACAAAAATGTATTCTTATTCCAGCCTCTTCCGCTCAAATCGAAAGGGTTTTTTTTCAAGTATACCAAGAAATCTCTTGACTTTTGAACGATCTTTATTATTCAGTGAGAATTGAGGATAATCAGTACAATTGTTTGATGAAGACTTCGAAGACGAGTATGAATAAGACATCTTATTGTGTAATTATGAAGTAAGCATTTCCAATAGAAGTGTTTTTTTTTTAATAAATACAAAATGCAGAGTGGAAGACTAAAATAATACAAATTTGTTTTGTTTTCATGATTTAGAAGACAAAAAAAGTTGGAAAATTGAAACAAAATTGATTGTCTACATTGTCTACATTGACATGTAGACAATGATGAATTGTCTACGTTGAATTGTCTACACGTAGACAATTGTGTAGTCTACATGTTTTGTCTACAAGGAACAACACTGATTATAATCGGGGCTCCAATTTTTAGAGCTAAATAATGAGGTGGCAGTCCCGGTAAATCAATCGAATTCAAAAGTTCCGTCTGATAATTCACTACGTCGTCCTCATTTATAAATGCATCAACTCATTTGTTGGCAACAAATCGTCCATCTATTTCTTCTAAAATAGATGAATTAATTTCAGCGACATCTTTATTTTTGCCTTTAGCTATTTCACTTAACCAAGTACGATTTTTATAGTTCTCCGAAATACTTGGAAACACACTTTGAACCAATTCTTTCTTTGAATTCCTTATACAATAGAAATTTGCAGTGTTATTTGGCCATTTGAACTATCAACGTCAACGGACATTTTTCCATTTCCAATATCCAACAGCTGCTTTGAAAATTCTGCAGCAGACGGATCACTTTAGTGAGTGTTTTAACAATATATCCACAAAGGAGAATATTTAAGGCATTGACCTCCGCAGTAGTCGATCGGGGTATGACCGGCAAAGTTTGTCTGAAGTCACCCGCCACCAATATCATGGCGCCGCCAAATATTACTTGGCTACCTCGCAAATCTTTCAGAGTTCGATCTAAAGCTTCAAGTGACTTTTTGTGTGCCATTGTACACTCATCCCATACAATAATCCTACACTGTTGCAAGACTTTGGCCATTGTTGACGTTTTACAAATATTACATGTAGGCGCTTCGTTAACCTGGATGTTTAAAGGCAATTTAAGTGCAGAGTGCCCTGTACGACCACCATTAATTGATTGCATACTGGCAAGTGCATTTGCAACATATGCAACATACGTAGCATACATGGTATTATTTTTTTACAGACAAACCTGGTGCAAATAAATACCTATTGGGCAAAAAAAGAATCATTAAATTTGGTGATGTCAAACTCTAGATATAAATGTATTTGTTGCAAATGTTGTATATTATATGTTGCATAATGATTCATAACTATGCATACATTTCAGTTATGATCAATTATTGGATTTGTTGATTAGTTGATTGCATGGTGGCAAGTGCATTTGCAACATATGCAACATACGTAACATACATTGTATTATTTTTTTTACACAAAAACCTGGTGCAAATAAATACCTTTTCAGCAAAAAAGGAATCATCAAATTCGGTGTTGTCAAACTCGAGATATAAATGGTCAAACATAAATCAAACTCATTTTTATATATATAGATTTTTTTATATTTTTTTTAAATATTAAATAATCTTTTTAAATATTTTTTTTTATTTTTTTTATTAAATATATTTTTATTGAATTTTTAATTATTTTGAAATTCAGTTTTTTAACATATTTTTACTTGCGATTATAGGTACTATAAGGCAAGTTATGGATTCGTGCAGAAAAAATAAAATGCACGACTGGGTCGCACGAACTTGCTCTAATGAGTGACAGTGGTTTAGGGGCTTGAGATTTTGATAAAAATAAAATTTTCAAAATTCTTAAATAAATACTTAAACAAAAATGAGCTGAAAAAAAAGTACGCCATTTTATTTCTTCGATAAATTCGATTTTATGAGAATAAATTTATAAAAATCTGTGGAGCGGTTTTTGAGAAAAAAAGTTTTTTTTGAAAAACTTTTTGAAAAAAATTTTCAAAAAAAATTCAAAAACGCCAGTTCATAGGTATTGAGCAAATACATTTATTTAAAATTTTTAGAAAAAAATTTAATAAGCAGTTTTCAAAATATTAATTTTTTAAATTTTTTTTTTAAAAATGCTTTTAAAAATACAGAAAAATATTTTTCAAAAATATTTGTATGCAATACGAATTGAGCTACCTACAGCTATATGTGTGTGAAATTTCGAAAGAATCGGTTGAGTCGTTTTCGAGATAGTCGAAAGCAAAAAAACCGGTCCTATGGAAAGTACCGTTCTTAGCCATTTTTTAAAACTTTTTTTCCAGCCATATGATTGGTCGTACCTAAAAAGCAACACTGATTTTTTTAAATCGAAATCGTTAGAGCCGTTTTTGAGAAAAATAAGTTTTAACGTAACGGTTGTATGGCAGGCACCGTTATTTTTTGAGCTAAAAAAAAATTTCAATTTCCCCTCTGTACAATACCTAAAAAAGTCTATATACCAAGTTTGAAGCAATTCGGCAAACCCTTTTGGGCTGTAGGTGTCTATACATACAGACAGACAGACAGACAGACATTCAGACGGACAGAATTTTTAGACCATCTTTTTTCGTCTTCGCTATCATCGTAATCTCATGTTTCGTTGTTATCTCAAAACTTTTTTTTTCGACGAATGCATTAACTTGCCTTATAGTACCTATAATCGCAAGTAAAAAATTTGAGATAACAATCACACATGACATTACGATGATGGAGAAGTCGAAAAAAGTGGGTCTGGAAATTCCGTCCGTCTGTCTGTCTGTCTGTTCGCGCCTCTGGAGGCTGAACGGGTGGGCCGATTTGCTTCAAATTTGGTATTTAGGATTTATTTGGCCGTCCCTCGGAACGAATTTTTTATTTTTGCTCTAGGTCCAAAAATAACGGCACCTGGCATGCAATCTTGAGGACAAAAATTGATTTTCTCAAAAATGGCTCTAACGATTTTGATAAAACTTTCAGAATGCTATTTTTGCAAGACAGTCTATCTTTTGGTTTGAAATTTTTTTTCAAAATTTGTTTAATAACGGTACCTCTCATAGAACCAGTATTTTCAAATCAAATTTTCTCGTAAACTATACATTCGATTTAAATAAAATTTTGGAAACAGGAAGTCATTCATAATTTTATTAATATGGCATTTCAAGATTTTCAAAAACTTTTTTTTTTTGATTTCTTATAATTTTTTCAAAACAAATTTTGGTTTTCGAAATATGTTGGAAACGGGTACATTGATTTTTTTTTAAATTATTTTTCAAATTTGAACTACAGATTGCCATATATTTGCATATTCAAATCAATTTCAAAATATTTTTTGAAAAAGTTTTTCAAAAATAACCTTTTAAAAAAAAAACTGATCCAACGATTTTCAATAATTTTTTTCCTCGATTGACGTATAGCTTTGAAATTTTATTGCATACTTAGTTTTTCCGAAAAAACTCTTAAACTAATTTAAATAAAATGCACGACTGGGTCGCACGAACTTGCTCTAATGTGTGACAGTGGTCTAGGGGCTTGAGATTTTGATAAAAATAAATTTTTCAAAATTCTAAAATAAATACTTAAACTAATTTGAGCTGAAAAAGGAGTACGCCATTTTATTTCTTGGATAAATCTGAATTTATGAGAATAAATTTTTAAAAATCTGTGGAGCCGTTTTTGAGAAAAAAAGTTTTTTTTGAAAAACTTTTTGAAAAAAAATTTAAAAAAAAATTCAAAAATGCCATTTCCTAGGTATTCAGCAAATACATTTATTTATAATTTTTAGACAAAAATTTAATGGGCAGTTTTCAAAATATATATTTTTAAAATTTTTTTCTTAAAAATGCTTTTAAAAATACAAAAAAATATTTTTTTGAAATATTGGTATGCAGTACAAATTGAGCTACCTACAACTATATATGTGTGAAATTTCGAAAGAATCGGTTGAGTCGTTTTCGAGATAGTCGAAAGCAAAAAAACGGTCCTATGGAAAGTACCGTTCTTAGCCATTTTTTAAAACTTTTTTTTCAGCCATATGATTGGTCGTATCTAAAAAGTAACACTGATTTTTTTAAATCAAAATCGTTAGAGCCGTTTTTCAGAAAAATAAGCTTTAACGTAACGGATATATGGCAGGTACCGTTATTTTTTGAGTTAAAAAAAAATTTCAATTTTCCCCCTGTACAATATCTAAAAAACTCTATATACCAAGTTTGAAGCAATTCGGCCCACACGTTTGGGCTGTAGGTGTCTTTACATACAGACAGACAGACAGACAGACAGACAGACAGACAGACATACAGACGGACAGAATTTTTAGACCATCTTTTTTCGTCTTCGCTATCATGGTAATGTCATGTTTGATTGTTATCTCAAAACTTTTTTTTTCGACGAATGCATAACTTGCCTTATAGTACCTATAATCGCAAGTAAAAATAAAAGGATTTTCGAAATTATTTAATTTTTTTAATATCCATATATGCATGCAGCCACTACGCAATCGCTTATCATAAGAGCAAGTTCGTGCGACCCAGTCGTGCATTTTATTTAACTTGCGATTTTAGGTACTATAAGGCAAGTTATGGATTCGTGCAGAAAAAAAATTTCGAGATAACAATCACACATGACATTACGATGATGGAGAAGTCGAAAAAAGTGGGTCTGGGAATTCCGTCCGTCTGTCTCTCTGTCTGTCTGTCTGTCTGTTCGCGCTTCTAGAGCCTGAACGGATGGGCCAATTTGATTCAAATTTGGTGTCTAGAATTTATTTGGCTGTCCCTCGTAAAATATTTTTTATTTTTGTTCTAGGCCCAAAAATAACGGCACCTGCTATACAATCGTGAAGAAAAAAATTGATTTTCTCAAAAACGGCTCTAACGATTTTGATAAAACTTTCAGAATGCTATTTTTGTAAGACAATCTATCTTTTGGTTGGAAAATATTTTTCAAAATTTGTCTTATAACGGTACCTCTCATAGAACCAGTATTTTCAAATCAAATTTTCTCGTAAGCTATACATTCGATTTCAATCAAATTTTGGCCACAGGAATTCATTTATAATTGTATTAATATGGCATTTCAAATTTTTCAAAAACTTTTTATTTTGATTTTTTATAATTTTTTCAAAAAAATTTTTGGTTTTCGAGATATGTTTTAAACGGGTATATTGATTTTTTTTTTAATTATTTTTCCAAATATAAACTACAGATTGCCATATATTTGCATACTCAAATAAATTTCAAAATATTTTTTGGAAAAGTTTTTCAAAAATAACCTTTTTAAAAAAAAACTGGTCGAACGATTTTCAATATTTTTTTTCCTAGATTGACGTATAGCTTTGAAATTTTATTGCATTCTTTGTTTTTCCGAGAAAACTCTTAAACTAATTTAAAAAATAAAAGAATTTTCGAAATTATTTAAATTCTTTTTAATATCCATATATGCAGCCACTTAGCAATTGCTCATCATAAGAGCAAGTTTGTGCGACCCAGTCGTGCATTTTATTTTAGTTTTAAACCGTTTTTTTTAGTTGAATTTTTCTTTTCTCTACTTTTGTGTGGTAGATTTTTTTTTGTTGCTCTAGCGAATTTTTTCTTTTAATTTTTGTTATCGATTTTAAAATCTCGTTAGTTTTGTTTAATTTTTTTTTTGAAAGAGAAATGGAAGAGGGTGGCAAAAACACAGTGAATATCCCGAAGTCTGCGAGCCTCTGCTCAACACAAAACGCTCAAGTAAACGACATGAACAAGACATACGAAGACATTATGAACATAATACGAAACATGAGCGTAACGGACAATACAAATACCCACTTACATCACACTACTCACACTGATACCAACACGACAAGAACAGAGTTATTCGATGACCATTGTTGGATAGTTACGCGTAACTTTGAAATTTTAATTAATTACACGTAACTAATGTAACTTATGTAATTAATGTAACTAATGTAACTAAATGTAACTAATTGTAACTAACTATAACTAATAGAATTTTCATATCCAAAAACTCACATTTATATGTTAAATTGAAATCCACACCTAATCGAATGACGATTGACTATACACTGTTTTAAGGCAAAGCTGGATGATTGATGAATTGCCGTCGGGCCCGCTGCCAGCTGTGGCAACGGCAACCTGTCAAGGAATACATTTTTAAATTACTGTATTTCTGCAAACAAAAATCTAATAATATAATAATATATGTTTTCTGATAAAAAAGAAATCTAATAAAATATTATATTCTTGAAGCATACAATAGATTTTTACTTACATTTAAAGTTTTCCTTTCTTTCTTGAGATTCTTGGACATTTAGCGTAACGGATACAATTATTGGCACCCCATTATATTGAACCAGCTATTGGCACCCCTCATTCATTAACAATTTTTTTCCAAAAATTATTAATCTAGCAAACCAATTCAATTTTTTTCGAGAACTGTAACTTATTCCTCAAAATTGTGCATCTTTGTTTTAACGAGACGATTCTTCAGTCGCTGTATGGAAGTGAAGTTGTGAGAACGTTTCAAGAAAGTGAAAAATTTGCAAAATTTTGCGTGTTCCCGCTAAGGACCTAAAATTTGGTAAGCCTTATTTAGTTATTAATATACATTTATTTTATTAAAAAGTATTGTTTTTTGATATCAGAATTTAATAAAGTATTCGTTTTTATTTACTTTTTTGTAAAATTTAATGGTAAATTTATAATAATAAGGGTGCCAATAATTGGTTCCAATAAAGGTCGGGGTCCAATTATCGGCACCCAGGTGCCAATAATTCGTTCTATGAAACTAGAACTATTGGCACTGCCAATAAATATACTTTTAAGACTGCCAATAATTATATCATATAAACGTTACTTTTTTCAGGTTTGAAAAAATGCCAAAAACAAATAAAAATTACAAAGAAAAGGATGTTCAAGCAGCTCAATTGGCCATAACTACCTAGCTATAGTAAATTAATAAAAATCTAAAAAAAATCAAATTTTCTTTAATTTCAAGTGTGTCAATAATTGTACATATTGGGGTGCCGACGATTGTGGTCAGGTGCCAATAATTGTAGTATTTGGTAAGCTTTTTCTAACTTACGGTTTTTACCACCTTTTTAAAGACAAAATACAAAGTAAAAGGAAATTTTATAAACAAAATTTTCCAAATTTCAATTTGGTATATTTGACATATTTTTAACTCTATAAACGCGAAATTTACACGCATTTGGTTTCCAAAATTCCTTAGGGGTGCCAATAATTGTATCCCTTACGCTATTTGTTTTTTTTTTTTTTTTTTTGTAAATTCAGATTTGATCTCAAATTTTAGATTTTGCTCGCCCTAAGGAATTCAAACGAGATCTATTTTGTTTTATTTTTTTGTATGTGTGCTTTTTGATAATTAATGTACTTGTACATACAAAAAATGTTATTAGCTAGGTTATTACAATATTCACTAAATTCACGAATTTCAATTATTTAAACAAAATTCGCTGATAATTAACCATTTTTTGTTCCTAAGAATTTATTTTCTACAAATATTTATTCAAAATGAAACAACACTTTAAAAAGCATAATGTCAAATACTGTGGTGTGATAAATCTAAAATTTGAGATCAAATCTGAGATCAAATCTGAATTTGCCAAACAAAAAACACATAAACAAATAAATGTCCAAGAATCTCAAGAAAGAAAGGAAAACTTTAAATGTAAGTAAAAATCTATTGTATGCTCCAAGAATATATAATATTTTATTAGATTTAATTTTCATCAAGAACATATAGTAATTTCGATATGTATTCCTTGCCAGGTTGCCGTTGCCCTTACTAATAAAACAATTTCGTCAATAGTCGATCAGGATTCAGGATGAAACCTTGTTCAATTATTGTACAAGTGTAGGTAGAATGTGAATTTTTTATTTTTTTATTATTAAGTTAGAGTTAGTTTTATTTAGTTACAGTTAGTTACATTTAGTTACATTAGTTACGCCATATATTGGGCGTAACTAATTCATATTAGTTACGCGTAACTAAACGAGTAACTTACTTCATGTAACTTACTTGCCAACACTGTCGATGACTCACACTTACAAAACTATGACAACGAAAACAGAACTTACCATACAGAAACATTTACCAACGAACACGACAAATTACTACAAGAAACACAAGAACTTCAACGAGAACGAGACCGACTACTAAGACAACAACAAGTCAGAGACATGCATCATTCTGTAGTTGGAGGGGATAGAGGTGGAATGTCTCAAGGACCTTCCACATCCTTCTCTCTGACTACCGAAGATTTCTACGAACGGATGCAACAAATTGCCTCTGTGACTGTCAGAGACAGTCAAACCAAGACGCTTGGAATTCTGGCAGAGGGTTTAACTGATGTCATGAAGCTTTTCGACAAAAATATGTAAGCAGTACATTCCAAGCTAAATACTTTGGAACTCTCTATGGCAAGTCACGGCGACAATACATTTAAACGAGACATAGGACAAGATACAACTTTTCAACAAGATAACTTTTACAACCCACACTCTCAACAAGACATAAACAATACTTCAAGACAGAACATTAGAGTCAAGAACGAATCCAGACAAGACTCAACATTTGAACGAAATACTACATTAAAACAACCACCTAGATAAAATACAACTTTTACACAAAACACTATTGCCGGTTCGTACCAACAAAACTTTCACAATACAATAAAACAAAACACTACTTACAGATAAGACAATATGTACGAACCAACCTACAGACAAAATCCTGTACACGACATAGCTTAACTACAACCCAACGACTAGACGGACTTTCCACTCGGAAATGGTTCAGCCGACTCAACCTTTGCCACATCCGTCGAATCAGTCCTCATTTGTGAACATCAATCGTAGGGTTGATGTTCATAAATGGGGGATCAAATTCGATGGATCGTCGAAAGGTTTGTCGGTTGAAAGTTTTCTTTTCCGAGTGGAAACACTGCAAAAAAAGAGCGGACTGAGTGGTGAGCACCTGTTCGAAGATTTCCATCAACTTGTCTCGGGTCCCACAGAAAGATGGTTTTGGCAGTTTTTGGAGGAGAATCAGGGCGATTTTATGTTGAGCTACTTCAATTTGAAAACCTAACTTCTGCGTAAGTGCAAGAACAGTAAGCGTGATAATGAAATTCTAAGGGCGATCATGGATAGGAAACAGCAATCCCACGAGACATATGATGAGTTTCATGCGGATATCAGGGGTTTGACCTTGCAAATGCAAAGTAGGCCAGCAGAAAACGATTAGGGGGCGGATAGTCCGAGCGAACATTAAGAACCGGGTGGCAACTTAAATTTTTGGGTGCAATATTAGTAGTTTAAGGGATTTGAGAGACGAATGTAAGAGAGCGGAAGAATATCTGAAAATGAAAAGATTTGTTCACAAGGTAGAGAGAGAGACAACAAGTGAAGGGATCTCCCAAAGAGGAAACAGTAGGTTTAGTGAGTTTGAGGGTGATTTAGGGATAGATGCAATAGGACAAAATAGACTAGAAAGAAGGACTTATGACACACATAACAAAAAAACTTCTACAATGACCAGGGAAAGAGGACGGATCTTTCGGAAGAGACTCGTCAAGATCCAGGTGTTTGCCCTTCAACGTTTCATACATTGACATGTCTTTGTTGCGGACAGGGCAACATCTCCTTTCGGTGTGCGGCCTGTCAGGAAAACTTGAAGGTCGGCAGTGCATCCGTGAGGCAACCACCGGCAACGAAGTCTGTCCCGGAGGATCAGAGACAGATCTAGAATCCAAAAAACCTAGAAAAATAGTTATTTTAGAAAGAGAAAATAAGACTGAAAAGGAAAAGACTTACCGAAATCCTAGAATAATAAAGAGTCTCCACCAGAGACAACTCGAATACGAAGAAGCTCGTAGAAGGATTTTTGGCGAGGAAATGGTTTCTGAAAGAGTAAAGAGTAGGAATTATTTAAGGATATCTAGGCTAAGTGAAAAAAGTGCAATATTTAGACGAAGAAAGAATCAGATTGAATCTTCGATTCTGACGATTTCGGATGACAATAGGCCGTTTGTAAAAGTGCAATTGGGGGTGTAGAGGTTTTAGGTTTGTGAGACAGTGGAGCGTCAGTTACATGTTTGGGGAATGGTGTAATCGATTTTACATTTAAGGAAAGCATAGAGCTAATGAAATTAAATAACAATATAAAAACTGCAGATGGAAACCATCAGAAGATAGAGGGTAGTTTTAAATCGATTGTCTCGTGGGGTGGCAAGTCCTATGAATTAGAGATTTTTGTCGTCCCTAGTCTTCAACAACCTCTATATCTGGGTGTAGATTTTTGGAGTAAGTTTAAAACAGCTCCCAATATCGTCAGCAAGATTGGCGTACCTCCGTCATCGAAAGAGCAGACTGCTTTTCGTGACCTTTCTCTAGCACAAGCACAACAGCTGGAAAGAATCAAGTTACTGTTTCCCTCCTTTGCTACACTTGGGTTGGTTAAGACAAGCCTAGAAGAGCACATAATTGAAGTGGATGATGAACAAATTCCCATTAAGCAAAGGCACTACCCAGTTTCGCCAGTCGTACAGAAGCTCTTATATGAGGAACAAGACAGAATGCTGGCGCTGGGTGTAATAGAGGAGAGTTACAGTGCTTGGAGTTCTCCAGTAGTTTTAGTGAGAAAATGTAACAAAAGTAGACTGTGCCTAGATTCGCGGAAGGTTAATGCTAGGACGAAGAAGTTTGCTTATCCTCTTTCATATTGAGGGGATAATAAGCCGACTTCAGGATACTTAATTTATCTCCAGTATCGATTTGAAGGATGCGTTTTGGCAGATCTATCTGGAGGAGAAATCAAGAGAGAAGACGGCTTTTACAGTCCCTGGTCGACCGTTATATCAATTCACGGTTATGCCGTTTGGGTTTTGTAACGCTGCCCAGAGAATGTCTAGGCTTATGGACAAAGTCATTCCTGGTCGTCTTCGGCAGAATGTCTTTGTCTATTACGATGACCTTGATTTGTTCTCCAGACTTCCAAACGCATATTCAAGTACTGGAGGAAGTTGCCGTATGCATTCGTCAAGCTGGCTTGACGACAAACGTCGAAAAGAGTAAATTCTGCTTCAAGGAAATCAAGTATTTAGGTTACGTTGTTGGTGATGGCTGCATACGGACTGACAAGGACAAAGTATCGGCGGTCGAAGAGTTTCCAGTGCCCAAGACACCGAAACAACTCCGAAGGTTTAGGCGATTTATGCCAAACTATGCCACTATTGCTGCCCCTATGACCGATTGCCTAAAGAAAGGACAGACTTTTGAAATGACTGACGAAGCACTGACTGCATTTCAACTACTCAAAAAGAGTTTAGTTACAGCTCCCTTACTGACAAATCCAGACTTTTCTTAACATTTCTATATACAATGTGACGCTTCAACTTCAGGTGTAGGAAGTGTGATCTTTCAGATGGACGAAGAGAAAAATTAACGACCCATAGCATTCATGTCTCAGACGCTGAATTCCGCTCAGCGGAATTACACAGTGACTGAACTTGAATGCTATGCAGCAATTTAATTTTAATTTTTAATTTTGATGGGGGCAGTACCCCCATTTATTAAGCTTAGTACAAGCTTAAAATCTAACTAAAAACTATACATGTTTAACTTAAAGCTAATTGGGTGGGTGATTCCGGAGAAGGAGTTTAAGGCATGGAGTGCTGAGATTAAAGTCAAACAAGTCTTGGTTCGAATCTACCCTCCGCAGCATTCGAGTTAGGGGTTCATTGGAGCCGTATGAGGTACGGTGTGGAGGAAGATAGAAGAGGCGAGGATTTCTTAAGTTACGAGGGTTCGTGTTGAAGAAAATAGAATTGTAAAGGGTTTCACAGTCAACAGAACCGGAGAGGAGTCGATGAATAAAGAGAATGTCGGATATTTCCCTTCGTTCTTGTAGCGAGTTCAGGTTAATTAGTTGAAGGCGATTTTGATAGGGGAGCAGGATCAAAGAATCATTCCAAGAGAGACCACGAAGAGCAAATCTTAGGAAGCGACGCTGAATGCTCTCGATTCTAGAGATATGAATTTGTTGGTATGGTGACCATACACCCAGAGAAAAAAGCACGTAAAATCAAAAAAAAAAAAACTTTGAATCAAAGTAAAATCAATACGATTTGGCTAATGTCGAAAATAATTAAATCAAAGCTGTTCATTATATAAAAAGTGATTCCTTAATTCATTTTAAATCAAACTTCGAAGCAATATGATTAAAAGTTAAAACATTATCGTTTCAAATACGTTTAGCATTTTATTCAAAAACCATCATTTAATTTTATAATAGTTTTGCGTTAAAAGTAAACAGATATCAGAAATGAATCAATAATAAACATATTTATATTAATTTCTAGCAACCATCAAATTAAAGAGTGGCGTTTTTGTTTTGAATACGATTCGCATTTCATTTGAAGTGCGTTTTGAATTAAAAGGAAATAGATATCAGAAATGAATCAATAATAAACATATTTATATTAATTTCTAGCTAACATCAAATTAAAGAGTGGCGTTTTTGTTTTGAATACGATTCGCATTTTATTTGAAGTGCGTTTTGAATTAAAAGTAAAAAGATATCAGAAATGAACCAATTATAAACATATTTATATTAATTTCTAGCTAACATCAAATTAAAGAGTGGCATTCTTGTTTTGAATACGATTCGCATTTCATTTAAGTGCGTTTTAAATTAAAAGTAAATAGATATCAGAAATGAATCAATAATAAACATATTTATATTAATTTCTAGCAACCATCAAATTAAAGAGTGGCGTTTTTGTTTTGAATACGATTCGCATTTCATTTGAAGTGCGTTTTGAATTAAAAGTAAATAGACATCAGAAATGAATCAATTATAAACATATTTATATTAATTTCTAGCTAACATCAAATTAAAGAGTGGCATTCTTGTTTTGAAAACGATTCGCATTTCATTTAAGTGCGTTTTAAATTAAAAGTAAATAGATATCAGAAATGAATCAATAAATAAACAATTCGCATTTCATTTGAAGTGCGTTTTGAATTAAAAGTAAATAGATATCAGAAATGAATCAATTATAAACATATTTATATTAATTTCTAGCTAACATCAAATTAAAGAGTGGCATTCTTGTTTTGAATACGATTCGCATTTCATTTAAGTGCGTTTTAAATTAAAAGTAAATAGATATCAGAAATGAATCAATTATAAACATATTTATATTAATTTCTAGCTAACATCAAATTAAAGAGTGGCGTTTTTGTTTTGAATACGATTCGCATTTCATTTGAAGTGCGTTTTGAATTAAAAGTAAATAGATAACATAAATGAATCAATGTTAAACATATTTATATTTATTACTAGTATTAATTGAATTAAGTCATTGTCGCTTTATTTAAATCTTTTTTTAAACGATTTTGTACTTGCGATAAGGCAAGTTATGCATTCGACGAAAAAAAAAAGATTTGAGATAACAATCAAACATGACATTACGATGATAGCGAAGATGAAAAAAGATGGTCTAAAAATTCTGTCCGTCTGTATGTCTGTATGTATAGACTCCTACAGCCCAAACGGGTGGGCCGAATTGCTTCAAACTTGGTATATAGACTTTTGTAGGTATTGTACAGAGGGGAAATTGAAATTTTTTTAGCTCAAAAAATAACGTTACCTGCCATACAACCGTTACGTTAAAGCTTATTTTTCTCAAAAACGGCTCTAACTATTTCGATTTAAAAATACCAGTGTTGCTTTTTAGGTACGACCAATCATATAGCTGAAAAAAAAGTTTTAAAAAATGGCTAAGAACGGTACTTTCCATAGGACCGTTTTTTTGCTTTCGACTATCTCGAAAACGACTCAACCGATTCTTTCGAAATTTCACACACATATAGCTGTAAGTAGTTCAATTTGTATTGCATACCAATATTTTTGAAAAATATTTTTTTGTATTTTTAAAAGCATTTAAAAAAAAAATTTTTTAATTAATATTTTGAAAACTGCTTATTAAATTTTTTTCTGAAAATTTTAAATAAATGTATTTGCTGAATACCTATGAACTGGCGTTTTTGAATATTTTTTGAAAATTTTTTTCAAAAAAAAATTTATTCTCATAAATTCAAATTTATCCAAGAAATAAAATGGCGTACTTTTTTCTCAGCTCAAATTAGTTTAAGTATTTATTTAAGAATTTTGAAAATTTTATTATCAAAATCTCAAGCCCCTAAACCACTGTCATTCATTAGAGCAAGTTCGTGCGACCCAGTCGTGCGTTTTATTTAATTTACCTTTACTCTAAGTGCTACGAGCTGTAAGTGTTATAAATATGTAAACAACTTTAACATCTTTACCAAAGGACAGCTGAGCAGTTCCATATGAAATTCCTTGAAAAGTAAACAGTTTAACTATTGGAGGCAATACAAGGAAATCAATGTCGATAGAACTCATCCCCTATACCCTACTATTCAAAAAACAAAAATATCAAATTTTGTTCGACTAAGGCTTGGATACACAATTACGCAAGAACAAGAACATCTTCTTTTGTTCGACTAAGGCTTGGATACACAATTACGCAAGAACATCTTCTCACCAAACGAAACTCTCCGATACGCAAATAACTATAATAATAATAAATGATGTAAGCAAATGTAACAGACACTAATGTATTTAATTGATTTGTGGGCTATAGCCCACAAATCAATTAAATATCTATCTCTTACGATAAAAAGGTCACTAAAAATCAGATTTTATTAGACACTAATGTATAATAGTAATTATTAAGTTAAACTGCATTCATATACATTACTCATTACATTACCTTTGAAAATTCTGTTCTTTGTTTTGAAACCATCGAATATATTTATCTTTATATCATAAAAAAAAAGAATTTATTTTTCAACACATATTTTATTCTTTACTAGCTGACCCGGCGAACTTCGTTCCGCCTTAAATTGATTAAATGTCCCTTTCCAAAGTCGAGCCTCTCTTAAGAAAGAATTAAACAATTGATATTAAATTGATTAAAATTACTTTTATTTAAACAGAAATGATTAGGTCACTGCAACGCTGTGTGATAAACAACGTTGTTTGTTTTGTTGTCCGGTGCATAAACAAACAATGCAGATGGCTTTCCGACACGCGAACACGCCACGTACAGTTGTCCATGTGAAACGCAAGGGAATTCAAGATTAAGGCCACACACTTGTAACGATTGGCCTTGCGATTTGTTAATTGTCATGGCGAATGCGGGTCGAACGGGAAACTGAATCCGCTTTAACTCGAACGGCAAGTCGTTTTGTATCATAGGAATTCTTGGAATGAGAACTTCTTCGCCTTTGAGCTTGCCGTTGATTATTGTTGCTTGGATGACGTTGTTCATGAGTTTCTTCACTGTCAACCTAGTTCCATTGCATAATTTTGGTTGGTTCAGATTTCGCAGCATTATGATGACAGAGCCGACTTTGAGTTGCAAATTGTGTGGTGGTAGACCAGGAACATCCAACGAATTCAAAAATTCAATTGGATAGTTTGTTGCTTCATCATCATTTATTACACGATCCACCGATTAAAACGAATGCGATCTTATTTTGAATGATGAAATTCAAATCATCGACGTCCTTATTTTTCGCAGCTTATATCGCGCGTTCACTGAGCCAATCGTGGTTTAAATAATTGTGACCGATGTTAGGGAACACTTTACTGATGAGCTCTTCCTTCGATGATGTGAATTCACAAAAATTCAGCGGGAACGAAATCAGGCCAGTTGCAGCATCAACGGTAATTTGACCATTTCCAATTGCCAACAGTTGTTTTGCAAAATCATCGGCTGATGGATCGTTCTGCAACGCAACTCGCATGTTCATCGTCAACTGCAGCTTCTTTACGTATCGCCAGAAATAAGATAACTTCAGGCAAGCGTTGAGTTCATCTGCAGGCGTTGATCGCCTTGACGTAAATCACCGGCTAGCAATATCATTGCTCCTCCAAAGCGTCTCACATTGTTCCGTAAATCTTTCATTGTTCAATCAAGAGCCTCCAATGCTCGCTTGTGTGCCATTGTGCATTCATCCCAGATGATAATTTTGCAAGTTTTCAACACTTGTGCCATAGCTGAATTTCTTGAAATATTGCATGTTAGTTCGTCATTCAACTGCAGATTCAGTGGCAATTTTAACGCTGAATGTGCTGTGCGACCACCTTCCAACAACGTGGCCGCTATTCCAGAAGAGGCAACTGCAAGTGCGATGTCGGATCTTGACCGAATTGAAGCCAAAATCAAGGAAAGGAGTAACGTTTTGCCAGTTCCACCAGGTGCATCCAGGAAGAATATGCCACCGTTACCGTCGTCAACCGCCTTTATCAAAGAGTCGTACACGTTCTTTTGCTCGGGATTGAGCAGTGGGACATTGGTGCGAACTGTTTCTGTCAAAGCGTCTTGATCAAATTCTCGCTCGCGTTGCAATTCTCTATTAAATGCATCGTTCATTGAGCGATTGGGGGTTGGCATTCCCAGTTTACTCAACAGGTTGCTGCACATGAGCACACACATGTCTTCGATCAATATCAGCGCCTCGTTGCGGATCTCATCGTTCATTTGAAGTTCGGGATTTGATGTTGTTCTTCGAACTCGATGCAAAATATCGTCAGCCATGTTGTCCTTGTACTTGTCCCACAATATTAGGGGGTTCGATGGAAAACATGTCGAGATGATGATGGCAAACAATGTACGAATTTGCGTCGCAGGCGCAGAAACTGTAGCATCGGCAAGTGTTGCGTCCCAATGATTGTCGTTGGCAAGCAAATTCATCCGCTGACAGGCTTCTCTAAATGTGGCACACAGCACACCATCAACAGTCCGCAGATTCTCGTACGAAGTTGGACCAGGCACATTGACCAAAAGCAATCGCAGATAGAAGCAGTCGTCATTTTTTGGATGAACAGTATAGATACGACCAAGTGCATCAGTTGAGTACACATCCGCATATCCAGCAACAGCTTGCCCTTGTTTTCGACGTTGAAATTTTTTGTACGACACTCTGGACACTCAAGACCAAAAACCGCCATGTCGCTTCCTTTGTTGACGTACTTGCAAACGTACTTGATGGACTTCACCGAATTGCAGTATTCAACGTTTATGTGCGTTTTAAATACTTTAGAGAGAAGAGGACATTATGGAACAATTCAAGTGTTGTCCACCAAGACATCTTTCCCTTTCACTTTCATTGCGACTGTTCTGCCATTGTCATCTGGTGATCGCCGCCTATACAATGGGTATACATCGTTGATAGTGATTGTCTCTGCCAGGAGGGAATGTGGATATCGCTTAGAACATTTATTTGCGACCATGCAAGCCGAATCTGGATTGTGATTTCCGCTAGGCCCATGAATCATCTGTGTATCGACTTCACACAATTCCGGGTCGGCTTCTTTACTGGGTATTTCGGCGCTAATGATTGAATCGACCTGGTCTGGTCGAATTTTCTCAGTCAACCAAAGCAGAATGTGGGCATGCGGCAATCCGCGCTTCTGCCATTCCACCGAATACATCCAAGAACGCGGCTGTCCAAAAATATTGTGTTTCGTGATGAAGTCAATGATCATTAATAGTTTTTGTTTGAAAACTCGTGCAGTGATGTCGTGGCGGTCGCTCGAAGTTTGTCCGCAAAGTAAGAGTTGCGTAATTTCTGGCCATTTTGGATTGCAGGTGAATGTTATGAATAAGTCGGGGCGTCCGTAATGCCGCACATATGTCATTGCATCTTGCGCATATTCGTGCATATGCCTCGGACTTCCAACATATGTTGATGGGAGAATAGTCAACCGGCCGATGTTTGCTGCTGCTGCATCTCCATCCAAATGTATGGCATCTCTTAAGTTAATGTATTCTTCCGAACGTAATTTATTTTGATTTAATCGGATGAAATTTAGGCTTTCTGTTTCTATCTTAACGTACATGTCGACGCAATACTGTTGAAACAATCGGCGATATCTTAACAGATGATTGTCGACATCCTGGCGAATCATGAAGCGATATGCGTAGAAGTTCATGCTGCTGACTTTCTTATTTGTATCATGCCCTGAAAGATAATCCCATTAATAGTTGATGAAAAAGATATGTCGGAAAACTGAGGAACTAACCGAAGAGTGGGCTTACCATTTTAATTTGAAAATGGTAGCCATCATCGCCTTCCCAAAACATAAGCGGATATTGTAATGCGACGTATGACCGGTGGGTCTCCATCACGCGTTGAAACTGTCCATTATCACGTCGCTTAAGCATAGTCCTCGCGTGATTGAACATTTTCGCCAGCAATTAGCACCGCTACCTAGTCAATTGTTGGAGCATTAAATTGTCGTGCATGGGTACCACTTGGTCTTTTGTCTGCGCTGATAATAATCTTATAATGATCAGAAGGCATCGCTTCCAATGCAGTTTTGAATACTTTAACCAACGCATTGCGTTCGTGTAGGAGTTGTTGCAATTGTTCGATGATCTCACGTTTCATAGCACGAAAAATAGCACAACGCTGATCGAGTTCCTCATTTGAATTTCCAAGAAAATAAATCTGAAGGAACTTATGATGCTCGTTCAATTGCGGCAAAAGAGCTCCCACACGATGGTGGATTTGTCCTTGGATCTGAATAGTAGAAGGATAATGTGACAATTTATCCACACTGGACATAATGTTAAAGTTCGGGAGCGGGTCATAATTCTGGTTTTCAAAATTCTGTTTGGTCAAAATTCTGTTTTTTTATAAAAATTCTGTATGGTCAAAATTCTGTTTGTCCAAAATTCTGCATTACTAAATTCTGTCAATGCAAAATTCTGTATTTCAAAATTCTGTATTTCAAAATTCTGTATGTGCAAAATTCTGTTTCCTGAGCAGTGAATTTCTGTCTAAGAAAAATAACCAGGGTTGTTGCAATTATGTATTTGATGACTCTCTGATTGAAACATTATTCATGCAGAGAACAAGAGATAAGAAGAGAGAACGATAAAAATATGTATAACAATATCATAACATATGATATATGATTTCAATCTAAGCGTGATGAATATAATATGCGTCCCTCTTTTGCAATATTAACACTGTGTATTACTATTTTATAATCCTGTCAGTAGGTACTAAAACTAAAATCGTTTTAAGTGTATACCAACATTGTATATTCTTAGTATGTTTAAATTATGTATTTTCCATAAAAGATATTCTGTTTTTAAAAATTCTGTAAATATGTTGTAAAAGAGAAAACGTTTTGATAATGTAAAAAAGTGCGCACTTTTTTACATTATCAAAACGATTTCTCTTTTACAACATATTTACAGAATTTTTAAAAACAGAATTTTGAAAAACAGAATTTTGAAAGCAGAATTTTGAACGTACAGAATTTTGAAATGCAGAATTTTGTAATACAGAATTTTGTAAAATTTTTGTAAAAACAGAATTATGCAAAACAGAATTTTGGCATGCAGAATTTTGAAAGCAGAATTATGACCCATACCGAATTTCGACCCCAACCCTTAAAGTTCTTCTGACGACATTACCTTAAAGGTGGGATTGTAACCACGTTCTTGGATAACAGTGGCTCCAAAAGACGTCATTTGGAAGCAGCCGTTGTATTGTTGAATGTGCGCGAGGAAATGCCGTGATTGCGTTGTATCTTCATACAGAAGTGACCGCAATGGCTGCGGTGGCGGGGCGAAAACAGGTAATTTTACTTTTCCTCCTGCACAACACAACCCAGGCGTTTCCGCCGAGAACTTCAATGCATTGCAATGCTGACAGACGACATTCAATGGCCCAATATTAACGCACGGAAGATCATTGTACGTTAGTGTGGAATCATATCTGAATGCAGCTCGATTTAAATTATAAGGTGGCGCTCGTGTCCTTCGCTCTTTACGTCGAATAAAGTTACGTTCATCTAGATCATCATTTGTACGACGGGTGGCTCTTGCTACACGATCTGCTTCCATATGATTGGCTATATCCTCTTGTGAAAATGCGTCACGCATGTTAGTCATTCGTAAACGGACTTGTTCATTCCGATGTGCATGCTTTTCATCCATTTGATTCGCACGTAGATTATCCACTCGTCTCGTACTTTTATTGCGCGCTCCAATGTTTGATTGCCTTATTGGTGGCATAATGACACCTACGCGATCTGCTTCCATATGATCGGCTATCTCCTCTTGTGATTCTTGATTCGCATTCGCACGCAGAATAGCCACTCGTCTCGTGTTTTTATTGCGCGCTCCAATGTTTGATCGTCTTATTGGTGGCATAATGACACTTATAGAAAAATCCTGCAGGGACGATATCATTAGCATAACCATCTATTTCAATTGCATTACACACAAATAGGTCGTTCACAAAATACCTTATTAAAATTCGTTATCGATAAAATTAAAGCCTCAATTTTAGTTATCACAATGTTCTAAAAAAAAGAAAAAAAATTATCATTAATCCATTAAATTTCACTTCGCACTTGGTAACTTAGTAGATACCTTTATACACTGTGTTGGTCACCAAACAAAATACTATTTAAAAGTTAAAAAGTTAAATTAATTTACGGACTATATTGAAGTTCAACTAATTTTACGTTTATTTAATTTTTTTTTGAATTATAGATCAAAAAATTTGTCAATTTATATTTTTTTAGCTTATTTTTATTGTTTTTGCTAGTGAAAAACAAAATTGAAATTAAAAAAAAAACCGGCTCCGTTGTGTGTTTACCTGGTTCAAAACTAATCCAACAAAAAAAAATCCTCATGCAAATCGGATAATATTTAGCCAAGTAATGCTTATACAAAGAACAAAGTCATTACTTGGCGATATTTGTTCCGCAATTTTTTGTTTTAACGATTTTTAAAAAATACCGTTCAAAAATTGAAAAATTCGGCTCCGCTATTCGTTTACCTGGTTTAATACAAACCTAACAAAAAAATCCCCATGCTGACCCGACGAACTTCGTTCCGCCTTAAATTGATTAAATGTCCCTTTCGAAAGTCGAGCGTCTCTTAAGAAAGAATTAAACAATTAATATTAAATTAATTAAAATTACTTTTATTTAAATAGAAATGATTAGGTCACTGCAACGCTTTGTGATTAACATAGTTGTTGTTTTTTTTTGTCCGGTGCATAAACAAACAATGCAGGTGGCTTTCCGACACGCGAACACGCCACGTACAGTTGTCCATGTAAAAATCAAGGGAATTCAAGATTAAGGCCACACACTTGCAACGATTGGCCTTGCGATTTGTTAATTGTCATGGCAAATGCGGGTCGAACGGGAAACTGAATCCGCTTAAACTCGAACGGCAAGTAGGTCGGCATCATAGGAATTCTTGGAATGAGAACTTCTTCGCCTTTGAACTTGTCTTTGATTATTGTCGCTTGAATGACGTTGTTCATGAGTTTCTTCACTATCAACCTAGTTTTATTGCATAGTTTTGGTTGGTTCAGATAGCGCCGACTTTGAGTTGCAAATTGTGCTGTGGTAGACTGGGAACATCCAACGAATTCAAAAATTCATTTGGATAGTTTGTTGCTTCGTCATCATTTGTTGCGCGATCCACCAACTTGAGCGAATGCAGTGGAGCTGCGATTTTATTTTGAATGATGAAATTCAAATCATCGACGTCCTTATTTGTCGCAGCTAATATCGCGCGTTCACTGAGCCAATCGTATTTCAAATAACTGTGACCGATGTTAGGGAACACTTTGCTGATGAGTTCTTCCTTCTATGATGTGAATTCACAATTCAGCGGGAACGAAATCAGGCCAGTTGCAGCATCAACGGTAATTCAACCATTTCCAATTGCCAATTGTTTTTTTTGCAAAATCATCGGCTGATGGATCGTTCTGCGACGCAACTCGCATGTTCGTCGTCAACTGCAGCTTCTTTACGTATCGCCAGAAATACGATAATTTTAGGCAAGCGTTTAGTTCATCTGCATGCGTTGACCGCGGGATTACTGGTAAAATTTGACGGAAATCACCGGCTAGCAATATCATTGCTCCTCCAAAGCGTCTGAAATTGTTCCGTTAATCTTTTATTGTTCGATCAAGAGCCTCTAATGCTCGCTTGTGTGCCATTGTGCATTCATCCCAGATGATAATTTTGAAAGTTTTTAACATTTGTAACATAGCAGAATTTCTTGAAATATTACATGTCGGTTCGTCATTCAACTGCAGATTCAGTGTCAATTTTAACGCTGAATGCGCTGTGCAGCCACCTTCCAAGAATCTGGCCGCTATTCATGAAGTGTCAACCGCAAGCGCAATTACGGATCTTGACCGAATTGAAGCCAAAATCAACGAAAGTAGAAACGTTTTGCCAGTTCCACCAGGTGCATCCAGGAAGAATATGCCACCGTTACCGTCGTCAACCGCCTTCATCAATGAGTCGTCCACGTTCTTTTGCGCGGGATTGAGCAGTGGGACATTTGTGCGAACTGTTTCTGTCAAAGCATCTCGATCGAATTCTAGCTCAACAGGTTGCTGCACATGAGCATACACATGTCTTCGATCAATATCAGCGCCTCGTTGCGGATCTCATCGTTGATTTGAAGTTCGGGATTTGATGTTGTTTTTCGAACTCGATGCAAAATATCGTCAGCTATGTTGTCCTTGTATTTGTCCCACAAAATGAGGGGGTTTGATGGAAAACATGTCGAGATGATGATGGCAACCAATCTACGAATTTGAGTCGCAGGCGCAGAAACTGTAGCATCGGCAAGTGTTGCGTCCCAATGAATGTCGTTGGCAAGTAAATTCATCCGCTGACAGGCTTTTCTAAATGTGGCACACAGCACACCATCAACAGTCCGCAGGTTCTCGTACGAAGTTTGACCAGGCACATTGACCAAAAGCAATCGCAGATAGAAGCAGTCGTCGTTTTTTGGATGAACAGTATAGATACGACCAAGCTCATCAGTTTAATACACATCCGAATATCCGGCAACAGCTTGCCCTTGTTTTCGATGTTGAAATTTTTGGTACGGCGCATTCCAAATATAATAGCGAGGCATTTCCGAGTAGAGCAGCGTTCTGGCGAACGGGTCACTTGCACAGGTGGAGAAGAAACTCGTTTGTTTTTGCAAGTGAAAAAAAAAATTAAAATAAAAAAAAAAAAAAAACCGGCTCCGTTGTGTGTTTACCTGGTTCAAAACAAATCCAACAAAAAAATCCTCATGCAAATCGGATATTATTTAGCCAAGTTATGCTTGTACAAAGAACAAAGTCATAATTTGGCGATATTTGTTCCGCAATTTTGTGTTTTAACGATTTTTAAAAAATACCGTTCAAAATTTAAAAAATTCGGCTCCGCTATGCGTTTACCTGGTTTAATACAAACCCAACAAAAAAATCCCCATGCAAATCGGATGAAATTCAGCTGAGTTAGGCGCGTACAAACAGACACCAATTCATTTTTATATATATAGATTGCAATGAAAAAAATAACGTGAGATAGAAGTGATATTAATCTTATGAACTAAATTAGAAATACATAGCTACAAATTTTTGTTTCTAACAAAAATTTTACCATTGGTGATTTGATACAAATGCAGCAGAGGGCTTGTAAATACATTCATGTTTTTTATGTACAGTTTCTCAATTTTTCGTCCCACTTCAAAAGCTTGAAAATGTTCATGGAATGATATAAGTTTTATTTCAAAGCAAGAAGTAAATAAATCCATACCATCACAAAGGAAATCATTTACTTTAAACAATTTGTATGAAAGTTCGGCAACAGCTAAGTAATAGTTTTTTTTGTACAAAATACCCTTGTAGGTTACAAAATCGGAGATTCTTATGTTGTCAATAGCCAAGTCAAGTAAAAGAAGTTCAGAATAATATCCCTTTTGTGATAGATCTTGATAATTAAAATGTTCATCTTCAATTGGTGATTTAATTCCCTCTTTATATTTAGTTAAAAAGTAAGAAAATTGTAGTGATGTTTTAATAGTAAGTGAATAGGGTGCATTTACCCGAGAAGTAATGTTATTTAAATATGCCTTGCCCTCCTTATGCTTGGCTTCAAATCTCATTACCCAAAAATTTTTTAAGGGTCCACACTTTTTTATAGCTGTAGGGTAATGTACCAAAAAATGATGCTTAGGCTTAAGAGTTTGTCCATATAAATTAACGTAGTGCGAATGATGCTCTGTTATCAAGGTTTTTAGTTTTAATAAGTCTTCCTCGGAATAAGAGGTTTTAAATAAAAAGTCGAAAATTTGGATAAGCTTTATAAGCAACTTCCAGTGAATATTTTTTGAATCAATTAAATCGCCAATCATAAGGGGCATGAAATGAAGAAAGCACAGGATTTCACTAGCAGTCATTTTTAAATTAAAAGATTTTAACCGATTCATATCTAGAGGAGGAGAAAAATTACCAATTTCAGTTTCTCCGTAATGGAAAAGCTGTTTTCTTTTATTTAAATTATCTAGTGACATTACATTCTCTTCAATTAATTTCATTAAAACGTTACAATTATCATAAACAGCTACCCCTTCAAGAACGTCATGCATTAAGTCAAAATAAAAATTTTGACTTACATGAAAACTTCGAAGGCTGTTAAAAGGACAGTCACTTTTAATTCCTGTCTCCAAAAAGTTATTTTTTTCCAGATCTTCTCCGTATTTTTCTTTTGTTCTTAAAAATAACGAATTTTCCGTGCTATCAACTTTCATTTCCTGACGACTTCTTGTGCAAGCACGACAGTATCGTTTTGCAGTAAATGATTTAACCAATCCAAAAAGACTATTTAGACCCAAATTGTCTCCTACAACTAAGCCCAAGACAAAATGAATACGGAAACTACCTTCCTCTGTTTTTATATCAATGCCATTCTCTAATTGCTGTAACTCTTCTATCAAGTGATGAAAAGATATTTGGTTTCCACATTTATTTAGATTGCTTGAAGAAATAAAGGAAGCATGAAACAAAAAATCTAATTTTGAAATTAAATACTGAGGAAGAGTAGGAAATGTATAATAGCCCGCACAGATTGATGATGTGTGTGTTCCAAGGGAGTTATTTATTTGGAAATCATCAAAATACAATACATATGGTATTACTATTTTTTGCTCAAACAATAATTTTTTTTCTTTAAAAGTTTCTCCATTGACAAGATTTTTAATGAACTGCTGGTTATCATATGCTTCTTGATTTTGTAATATAAATTTCAAAATACCTGGAATTTCAAAAAATGTTTTGAACTGAAAGTGAAAAATGTTTTGAACTGAAACATATGAATGCTTATAGCTTTAGCTTGAAAAGATGGAAGCCCTTTCTGCATAACCTCAACTACTGTATTTTGTATAACAAACGATTTGGGTGCGTCATACATATTCAGTGCGCTTAGTGTTTTTAACATTTTATGTTCCGTTGTCATATCTTGAAAAGGATTATTACAAAACGATAATATGCTTTCAAACTCTTTCGTTATTTCGTTTGGTATCTTGTCTTGAATTATAAGCCGAATTGAAGCTAAAATAGCTGATAAGAAGCTTGATATAATGTTTTGAATTTCAAGAACTTCTTTCCGGGGCATAAAAGTCCTAGCATAAAGTTGCAAAGAAAGAATCAAAGCTTTTGTTTTTAACTGGGTTATGACATCGTTGATCTCGAATCTATTAACACTTGCTATTACTTCACAAATCTCATTATTTTCAATTGAACAATGTTCGGGGACTGAAACCGTAATGTCAAAGTTAGGTTGATTTAAAATACCTTCATTTAAGGCTTCGCTTTGTGATAGTACATGTACATTTTCATTTTCTAAGTGGCGGCGAAAATTTTTATAATTAGAAAATTTTTGATTACATTTGTTTTGCTTGCATTGTAGAGTGCTATTTCTGTTTACAAGATGATCATATTTCAAATGAAGAATTAGGATGTCTACACTTGGGTATTTTTTTAAACACTTAAGCATACATACATTTTGATTGATAATGAGATTTCAGAAAATTTTAGAAATAATAATATATTAATACTAGACAAATAAACGTAATTTTTACGATTTCAAAAAATTTCACGATATTATAGTTAAGAAATTTGTTTTCTTCTCTTGGTATTTCAATTAAAAATTTAAATAATATTGATATAATATTGAGTTAAGATTTAAAAAAACTTCGTTTTAAGATTTGGAAAATTTCCAGAAAGAAATAATTTATATTGTTAAGAAGAAAAAGGTAATTTTGTTTACGATATCAAAAAAAAAACGTAATTTTTACGATATCAAAAAATGTCAAGAAAAATATTTATAGTTAAAATTTTTTTTGTTTGATATTTCAAAAAAATTAAATAATATTGATATTATATTTAGTTAAGACTTAAAAAAACTTCTTTTTAAGATTTGGAAAATTTTCAGAAAAAAAGTATTTATATTGTTAAGAAGAAAAAGGTAATTTTTTTTACGATATCAAAAAAACGTAATTTTTACGATATCAAAAAATGTCAAGAAAGATATTTATAGTTAAAATTTTTTTTGTTTGATATTTCAAAAAAAAATTAAATAATATTGATATTATATTTAGTTAAGACTTAAAAACTTCTTTTTAAGATTTGGAAAATTTCCAGAAAGAAATAATTTATATTGTTAAGAAAAAAAAGGTATTTTTTTTACGATATCAAAAAACCTTATTTTTACGAAAGATATTTATAGTTAAGAAATTTATTTTTTTTTGATATTTCACAAAAAAAATTTAATAATATTGATATTATATTTAGTTAAGACTTAAAAAAAACTTCTTTTTAAGATTTGGAAAATTTTCAGAAAAAAATTATTTATATTGTTAAGAAAAAGGTAATTTTTTTACGATATAAAAAAAAACGTAATTTTTACGATATCAAAAAATGTCAAGAAAGATATTTATAGTTAAAATTTTTTTTGTTTGATATTTCAAAAAAAATTAAATAATATTGATATTATATTTAGTTAAGACTTAAAAAAAACTTCTTTTTAAGATTTGGAAAATTTTCAGAAAAAAATTATTTATATTGTCAAGAAGAAAAATGTATTTTTTTTTACGATATGAAAAAACCGTAATTTTAACGATATCAAAAAATGTCAAAAAAGATATTTATAGTTAAGAAATTTTTTTTTGATATTTCAAAAAAAATTATAGATATTATATTTAGTTAAGACTTAAAAAAAACTTCTTTTTAAGATTTGGAAAATTTTCAGAAAAAAATTATTTATATTGTTAAGAAGAAAAAGGTAATTTTTTTACGATATAAAAAAAACGTAATTTTTAAGATATCAAAAAATGTCAAGAAAGATATTTATAGTTAAAATTTTGTTTGTTTGATATTTAAAGAAAATTAAATAATATTGACATTATATTTAGTTAAGACTTAAAAAAACTACTTTTTAAGATTTGGAAAATTTTCAGAAAAAAATTATTTATATTGTTAAGAAGAAAAAGGTAATTTTTTTTACGATATCAAAAAAAAAGTAATTTTTACGATATCAAAAAATGTCAAGAAAGATATTTATAGTTAAGAAATTTTTTTTTTTGATATTTCAAAAAAAGTTAAATAATATTGATGATATATTTAGTTAACACTTAAAAAAAACTTCTTTTTAAGATTTGGAAAATTTTCAGAAAAAAATTATTTAAATTTTTAAGAAGAAAAAGGTAAATTTTTTTACGATATCAAAAAAACGTAATTTTTACGATATCAAAAAATGTCAAGAAAGATATTTATAGTTAAGAAATTTTTTTTTTGATATTTAAAAAAAAAATTAGATATTATATTTAGTTAAGACTTAAAAAAAACTTCTTTTTAAGATTTGGAAAATTTTCAGAAAAAATTTATTTATATTGTTAAGAAGAAAAAGGAAATTTTTTTACGATATCAAAAAACGTAATTTTTACGATATCAAAAAATGTCAAGAAAGATATTTATAGTTAAAAATTTTTTTGTTTGATATTTAAAGAAAATTAAATAATATTGACATTATATTTAGTTAAGACTTAAAAAAAACTTTTTTTTAAGATTTGGAAAATTTTCAGAAAAAAATTATTTTTATTGTTGAGAGGAAAAAGGTAATTTTTTTTACGATATCAAAAAAAAGTAATTTTTACGATATCAAAAAATGTCAAGAAAGATATTGTTGAAAAACTCTCGAATTCGTCGCAAATTGAATCGAAATATAACCCAGCGATGAGGAACTCTAAAAAAATGTTCAACAAAATAGAGAAGTTAAAAAAAAGACGATCTCATTGACTTCGAATATTTTATTTTTATTAGATGTCTCCGATTCCGGAGAGGTATTTTTTTTTTTTTTTTTTTATGAAATGAAATTGTAATTTTATCCTTTATTTTGTGTCGCTAAAATTTTTCACCACAGAAGGCTTGTGCTGATAGCTTTAGGTTCTAATTCGCCAAGAAGAAATTTTCTACTTTGCGAGCTCCTTTTATTGCGTCTCAACTCTCCAAAAAAAAATTCCCTTCAGCTCTCTATTCGTGCTCTTCTCGACGTCGCGTTCACTCCTATTCCATTTGTTTTCCTTTGACAGCTCATAGTATGACGTTTTATGAAAGCATGTGCTTTCGAATTTTGACAGCGATAAGCTGTGTTTCCTTTGTTGTTGATAATGAAATCTGATGGTCACCATGATTTTCGTAACACTGCTCCCTCTCCAAGACTCAAAGTTCCAACTGAGTTACAGCTGGTTCAGCAAAGGCCGCAAGACGATTTGAGTGCACCACTTTAAGTGTTCGTTTTCCTGGAATCCGAATTTGGTATACCAGATCTGAAAAGCGCTTGACAATGAGGACTGGCCCTTCCCAATCGCACTGAAGTTTTGGACTTAACCCGACCCGTCTCTTTGGATTATAAAACCAAACCTTGTCCCCTGGTGTAAAAGTTATCGGATTTGCCTTCAAGTCGTACCTCGCCTTCATGGAGTCCGCCGTCATTTGCAGATTCATCCGGGCAACTTGATGTACATTTTGAAGTCTTCTTCGAACATCCATCACGTATTCGGGCATTGATTTTGCTTCCCCCGGTGGAAAGCTGCGCAAAAGATCTATTGGGAGTTTGAGTTCGCGACCAAACATTGCCATGGCGGGGGAAAATTTCGTTGATTCGTGGTCAGCTGTGCGATACGCCAAGAGCGCCGGCTGTAAATGTCGGTCCCATTCTGATTGTTGTGACCCGGTGAATTTAGCCAGGTAGTCCAAGAGAGTACGGTTGAATCTCTCTACCATTCCATCTGACTGAGGTCTTAAAGGGGTTGTCCTGGTTTTTTCAATTCCCAAAATGTCCATCGTCATATTGAATATCTCGGCCTCAAAGTTCCGACCTTGGTCGGAGTGGATAAAATGTGGCAATCCGAACCTACAAAATACTTCATCGATTAACTTGGAAATAATTACCTATGCCGTTTGACAAGGGACAGCAAAACATTCAGGCCACTTGGTAAAATAATCCATTACTACCACTATGAATCGGTTTCCATTCAATGTACGGGGGAGAGGTCCAAGAACGTCTATCGCAATTCTTTCGAAAGGAGCACTGGGATTGCTAGGTTGGAGCCGCCCAATTGTTCGGCGGGGTGGTCCCTTACGTGCTGCGCATTGTTGACAGCTGAGGCACCAAGCCTTTACGTCGGTTGTGCGCCCTATCCAAAAATACCTGCTTTTAACCTTGCTGAGTGTCTTTTTTTGTCCAAAATGGCCCCCACTTGGGCTGTTGTGGAGTGACTCCAATATGTCTGGAACAAAACTCTTTGGAACCAATTCTAAGTAACTCACCGTTTCTGAATCTGCTTCCACAACTTGAGTGATAACGTCGTTGTGTAGCTTGAGTTGTCCAAATAGACTCCAGTACGCTTTGACGTCAGTATTTTCTACCAAAATATTTTCTCTTGTAGGACGATTACCCTGTTCCAACCATTCTCTTACCGTCGACAAAGTAGGATCGTTTCGCTGGCGTTCCTCCATAGTTGTTATGGGTAGCTCCTGAAGACTAAGGACTTCTGATTGAAGTTTTTCCTTCTCCTCTGCTCGCGAACAAACTTTGCAGTTCCCACATGGTCTCCTAGAAAGCCCATCAGCATTTCCATGTCTGGATCCCTGCCTGTGATGAATTTGGAAGTCATACTCCTGAAGCCGCTCAATCCACCTGGCCATTTGCCCTTCCGGCGTTTTGAAGTTGTAGAGCCACTTCAGCGATGCGTGGTCGGTTCGTAATAGGAAGCGTCTGCCGAACAAATAATGGTGAAACCTTTTGGTTGCTAGAACAACAGCTAAGAGTTCCTTTCGCGTGACGCAGTAATTGCGTTCGGCCCTGTTCAAAGTCTTACTGAAATATTCGATGACAATTTCGGACTCACCTTGTCTTTGGCTCAGCACTGCACCCACCCCGACGTTTGAAGCGTCGGTATCCAAAACAAACGTGTCATCAGCTGTTGGGAAACCTAAGATCGGGGCCGAAGTAAGAGTGATTTTCAACGTCTGAAATGCGGCATTACAAGGCTGAGTCCATTCAAATCGACGTCGGTCCTCCGTAAGTTCTGACAAAGGTTTTGCAATGGTCGAAAACCCTTCGATGAACTTTCTGTAATAGGAACAAAGTCCTAGAAAGCTTCTTACCTGACGCTTTGTTCTTGGAATAGGCCACTGTCGGACTGCATCAATTTTGTCTGGATCAGTAGCCAAACCTTCTTTGGATACTACGTGTCCTAGGAACTTCACGCTTTTTCGAAAAAAAAAATGGCACTTGCTTGGGCTTAATTTTAAATTGGCTTCTTTTAATCTTTTGAAGATTTCTTCTAGATTGGTGAGATGTTCGTCAAAACCTTTGGAGTGGCAAATAATGTCATCTAGATAAACAGGAAATCCCTTCAGCACCTCATCCATCAATCTCTCGAATGTCGCACCGGCATTGCTTAAGCCGAATGGCATGACAAGAAAATGCCATAACCCACTCCCGTTCATGAATGCAGTCTTTTCCTTATCATAAGCGCTCATTTCTACCTGCCAGTAGCCGCTCTGCAAGTCCATCGTAGAAAACCACGACGATCCTCCTACGGACGCAAGCAGCTCCTCCATCAGAGGTAAAGGATAAGAATCCTTCTTCGTTTGCTCGTTTAAACGCCGGTAGTCCACGCAAAACCTAGTGGACCCATCTTTTTTTCGCACCAACACCACTGGGGCTGCCCAAGGACTGTTTGATGGTTCGATCACCCCCCTTTCTAGCATGTCTTGGATCAGCTCATCCATCTCTTTCCGCTTGCTTGTAGGGATTCTTCTGGCAGGTATTTCGATTGGCCTGGCGTCACCTGTATCGATGCTATGTTGCGTCAAATTTGTCCGTCCAAAGTCCGCAGGTCCGGCTGAAAATACTGAAGAATATTTTTGTAGCAAATTACGGAACTTAAGCACTTCACCCTTTGAAAGAAGTGGCTTTGCCTGGGCTGTTAGGTCTTCAATGGTGCCTGGTTTGTTTTCTACCGCTTGTACCGGGATTTCGCAAACATCTGCTTGATCCATCCTACCGATGACTTTATCTTTTGGAAGCATGACATCATTTGAAGAAATGTTTACCATTCGGACAACCACCTCTTCTCCCATCGGTTGAACCAAGCTCTCCACCAAGTAAACGCCATATGGTAGATCATAATTTTGACAACTATCTACTAACGCTGTAACGCCATTTAAAGCAGTTGGATGATGAACCTTCATCACCATTCCAGTTCTTGCTGGAAGGACATAAGATGCTTTGGTTACCAACAAGCTACTCGAGGCTCCAGAAGGGAGAAGCAACGCATGTTTCGTGCCACCTAGCTCTAAACACATCCCTTCAAAGTCTATTAGGCATTTGAATTTTATTAAGAAATCTATTCCTAAAATGTTTGGTACATTTGGACTCACCACGGCAAAGTCGTGCTCATATTCCTTTTTATTTAATACGAACTTTACCTTTGCTTTACCTTTGGAAGTTATTGTGCCTCCAGATATACCTGAGATACAAATAGGAGGACCATAAAGTTTTGCAGTGGCTACTAAAAATTCTTCAGAGATTACTGATATATTGGCCCCCGAATCGACGACCATTGTGCATTTTTTGTTGTTGATGTATGTGAACAAATTGATGCTTGCTTCACCGACCGCGCCAACAAAACTATTTTTAGTATGACTGGAACGTTCGTCTTCTGGTGGATAGCCTGTGGAGGAAGCAAAATATTTATTATCAAATGGAGGAGCGGTAATTATCTCCACCACTGGTTTTCGCTCCGATTGGCCAGTGGTGACTAGTTTTCCGAAATTTTATCATCTCGGCTTGTAGATGCTAATGCTTCGCTCTGCTTTTGCTGACGGTCATTCCTTTTACTAATCTGGCCAGGAGTGGCCATAAATACCTGACGATGGCCGCGGCGTTCGAGTCGAGTGGTTATGTCATGTGCGATACAAAGGGCATCTTGCAAGTTTTGTGGGCGGCCTACCGCGACAAGGTTTTGTACTTGTTCTTCGCGTATCCCGTCAATGAATTGGCTCAACACGATTTCTTCTACAACCTTTTCAGCACAGTCTGGAAATGCAGCTACTGAAAGACGTTGCAACTGTATAGCGAACTCAGCGAGAGTTTCTTTCGGTTTTTGAACACGGTTTCTAAGCATAATAAAGCTCGTGTGAGTATCGATACTGAACCTCTGACGAAGAAGTTTACTAAGTGCTTCAAAATTTACGGGCTTTCCGCTCGGGAGGGCACTCAGCACGGTGCGTTCGCTTTTTCTTCATCATTCCAACCGTAGAATGTGGCTGTTATACCAAACTGACGCTCGTAGTCGACCCAAGAGCTTTGTCCATCAAAAGGTTGCAGGACGCTAAAATTTAGAAACCGCGGCTGTGTGCTACTAGTTTTTTGGCTGGCTCGACCTTCTTCCATAACCAAAGTGGATGGAGTTGCGAGCCGTTGCGGTGTGTTAAAAACTTCGCTTTCTTGGAAAATTATTTGTGGTGGTTGTTTCGTTTGCTGCTTGGTTACATGGTCAGTGTGATTGGGAAGACTTGTTGCCTCCTTGGTTCCATCTGTAGACAAAACACGTGGGGAAGAATGTTGTTCTTCTGTTAGATTAAACGTTCTGCAGATCGTTTTCTCCAAAGCCCCGACTCGCTCTTCCGTGGTCTCTTGCCTTCGAGCTAACTCGTCTTTCCATTCTGCCAATTTTCCATCCCAAAACTCCCGCTCCTTCAAGGTGTTGTCTCTCATAAGGGTTAGCATAGAGTCAAAATGTTGCTTCATTTCTTCTGCGTCCATCTTGGTGAGAACTATTCTTAGCTCTGTTCGAGAAAACCCCACATCTGACACCAGTGTTGCAAAACTCTCGAATTCGTCGCAAATTGAATCGAAATATAACCCAGCGATGAGGAACTCTAAAAAAATGTTCAACAAAATAGAGAAGTTAAAAAAAAGACGATCTCATTGACTTCGAATATTTTATTTTTATTAGATGTCTCTGATTCCCGAGAGGTATTTATTTTTTTTTTTTTTTATGAAATGAAATTGTAATTTTATCCTTTATTTTGTGTCGCTAAAATTTTTCACCACAGAAGGCTTGTGCTGATAGCTTTAGGTTCTAATTCGCCAAGAAGAAATTTTCTACTTTGCGAGCTCCTTTTATTGCGTCTCAACTCTCCAAAAAAAAATTCCCTTCAGCTCTCTATTCGTGCTCTTCTCGACGTCGCGTTCACTCCTATTCCATTTGTTTTCCTTTGACAGCTCATAGTATGACGTTTTATGAAAGCATGTGCTTTCGAATTTTGACAGCGATAAGCTGTGTTTCCTTTGTTGTTGATAATGAAATCTGATGGTCACCATGATTTTCGTAACAATATTTATATTTAAGAAATTTTTTTTTTGATATTTCAAAAAAAGTTAAATAATATTGATGATATATATAACACTTAAAAAAACTTCTTTTTAAGATTTGGAAAATTTTCAGAAAAAAATTATTTATATTGTTAAGAAGAAAAAGGTAAATTTTTTTACGAAATCAAAAAAACGTAATTTTTACGATATCAAAAAATGTCAAGAAAGATATTTATAGTTAAGAAATTTTTTTTTTGATATTTCAAAAAAAATTAGATATTATATTTAGTTAAGACTTAAAAAAAAACTTCTTTTTAAGATTTGGAAAATTTTCAGAAAAAATTTATTTATATTGTTAAGAAGAAAAAGGTAATTTTTTTACGATATCAAAAAAACGTAATTTTTACGATATCAAAAAATGTCAAGAAAGATATTTATAGTTAAATTTTTTTTTTTTTGATATTTCAAAAAAAAATTAAATAATAATGATAATATATTTAGTTAAGACTTAAAAAAACTTCTTTTTAAGATTTGGAAAATTTTCAGAAAAAAATTATTTATATTGTTAAGAAGAAAAAGGTAATTTTTTTTTACGATATCAAAAAAACGTAATTTTAACGATATCAAAAAATGTCAAGAAAGATATTTATAGTTAAGAAATTTTTTTTTGATATTTAAAAAAAAATTATAGATATTATATTTAGTTAAGACTTAAAAAAAACTTCTTTTTAAGATTTGGAAAATTTTCAGAAAAAATTTATTTATATTGTTAAGAAGAAAAAGGTAATTTTTTTACAATATAAGAAAAACGTAATTTTTACGATATCAAAAAATGTCAAGAAAGATATTTACAGTTAAAATTTTTTTTTGTTTGATATTTAAAAAAAATTAAATAATATTGACATTATATTTAGTTAAGACTTAAAAAAACTTCTTTATAAGATTTGGAAAATTTTCAGAAAAAAATTATTTATATTGTTAAGAAGAAAAAGGTAATTTTTTTACGATATCAAAAAAACCTAATTTTTACGATATCAAAAAATGTCAAGAAAGATATTTATAGTTAAGAAATTTTTTTTTATATTTCGAAACAATTATAGATATTATATTTAGTTAATACTTAAAAAAAACTTCTTTTTAAGATTTGGAAAATTTTCAGAAAAAAATTATTTATATTGTTAAGAAGAAAAAGGTAATTTTTTTTTACGATATCAAAAAAACGTAATTTTTACGATATCAAAAAATGTCAAGAAAGATATTTATAGTTAAATTTTTTTTTGTTTGATATTTCAAAAAAAAATTAAATAATATTGATAATATATTTAGTTAAGACTTAAAAAAACTTCTTTTTAAGATTTGGAAAATTTTCAGAAAAAATTTTTTTATATTGTTAAGAAGAAAAAGGTATTTTTTTAACGATATCAAAATAACGTAATTTTTACGATATCAAAAAATGTCAAGAAAGATATTTATAGTTAAGAATTTTTTTTTTGATATTTCAAAAAAATTAAATAATATTGATATTATATTTAGTTAAGACTTTAAAAAAACTTCTTTTAAAGATTTAGAAAATTTTCAGAAAAAAATTATTTATATTGTTAAGAAGAAAAAGGTAATTTTTTTTACGATATCAAAAAAACGTAATTTTAACGATATCAAAAAATGTCAAGAAAGATATTTATAGTTAAGAAATTTTTTTTTGATATTTCAAAAAAAATTATAGATATTATATTTAGTTAAGACTTAAAAAAAACTACTTTTTAGGATTTGGAAAATTTTCAGAAAAAAATTATTTATATTGTTAAGAAGAAAAAAAAAATGTCAAGAAAGATATTTATAGTTAAGAAATTTTTTTTTTGATATTTTAAAAAAAGTTAAATAATATTGATAATATATTTAGTTAACACTTAAAAAAAACTTCTTTTTAAGATTTGGAAAATTTTCAGAAAAAAATTATTTATATTGTTAAGAAGAAAAATGTATTTTTTTTAACGATATCAAAAAAACGTAATTTTTACGATATCAAAAAATGTCAAGAAAGATATTTATAGTTAAGAAATTTTTTTTTTGATATTTCAAAAAAAATTTATAGATATTATATTTAGTTAAGACTTAAAAAAACTTCTTTCTAAGATTTGGAAAATTTTCAGAAAAAATTTATTTATATTGTTAAGAAAAAAAAAGGTAATTTTTTTTACGATATCAAAAAAACCTAATTTTTACGATATCAAAAAATGTCAAGAAAGATATTTATAGCTAAGAATTTTTTTTATATATTTATAGTTAAGACAAACGAATTTTACTTGAGATTTCATGAAATTTAACAGTGAAGTTAAGTTACTTTGATTTTATATCGTACTTGGTGTCTATTTCGAAGAAATATTTTTGAAGAAATAACCAAGAGGATTGACACGCTGATGGATATTTGAGGTATAACACTTGAAATATTTTAAAGCATACGTCTAAAGATTCTACAAATGAGTCAAATTTGTAAAGGGTCTTATCGAAATAAATATAAAATTCGGGAAATTTAGAGGCCTCTTGCCCGATACACAAAATAAATAGTTGAATCGTTAAGCCAACATTATAATATGTATTTACCAATTCATTCATTTTTTCTTCATATTTATAATTCGCAGGCAGTCTTAAAATGAAACTCTCCTGAGCATCGGCTATTGTGACTTTCCTTTTTTGCTCCCGGATTTGTCCTTGAATATGTCTTTTGAATGTTTCCCACTTGCTAAGCAGGAGATGTTGCTTTCCAGGGTAAAAAAAATCAAAATCAATACGAATCTGAAATAAATAAATAAAGTAAATAGTTAAAACTTTAGTCGCAAACGTTATATGCATATAAGTTAATATTACAAGATCTGGGGCCCTTGAATCTCCAAATTTAGGCCACGACTTTAAAAAATTTGGTTCACCGAGAGATAGTTCCTTTCGGCGAAGTGAAAACGTTTTCTTCCAGTGATCACACACCAAATTCCAGTCCGAACTATCTCTTGCTAAGGTAGTTTTTAGCGCCAAGGCTATCGATTCATCCACCTCTTTCGGAAAAATTTCAGTAGATTCTGCTGTTTCTTTTGTTTCATCAGGCTTAAGGCGCTTTGACCTTGAGTTCACGTATCTGAAATATAATTTTCCGCTAGGGTTTTGTCTACCTTTACGTGGGATGAAATAGTAATCCTAAGAAGTGGTAAAGAAATAATTGAAAAAAGCTTGTGTTATATTTGAATAGCTTGGCAACAAAAAGTCCTAGATCCGTACGATTTCAGTTTTGGATTTAAAACTAATAAGTGCATTTAATTTTGAAAACAAAATTAATACTTAATTATGTAAAAAAAAATTGTTTGCAATTTTTGTTTTACTTTTTTTCAAAATTTTGAGTTTGAAAGTAATATTTTGAAAACGGTTCACTACAATAACTTTCTTTGAAAACAATAAAATAAAAGGATTCTGGCTTTGCAAAAACGTATAGCATGGTATTGTAGGAGTTGCCGTTATTTTTCAAAATGTTTTTTCCATTTTAAGTCATTTTCTAAAGAAAGTTGCCTATCCCCCCCAAAATGTTTGTCTTGTCTCGACCATGCTATAGCTTTCTGGCACATCTTATACCAAACACTTTCTGTATGTTATGGTCAAAGTCCGATGCATTGTCAAACCTAGTTGAGCTTAATCAATGTTGGGCAGTCAAACCTAGGTTTTTCTAAACATTGGACTTTGACCATAACATATAGGTACATATGTATATTATTACCTTAGATTCCTTTTCGTTTGGAAAATGTGATATAATATCATCAACGATTTCAGAAAAATCGCTCGGCTTAATGCTAATATTTGTGCAATTAGCCTCCTCCGTTATGAATTGGATGAGAGCATCTCTGTGCGTGTTTTGAAAATTTGCATTAGTGGAGTAAATCTCTATCAACCACTTGCCTTTAGAGGACCCCTTAAGCAGTTGCGCAATATTCTATAAATATGTAATAATACTTTAATACTGTATTTTAAAGGAAACATGTAGTACACTCACAATTTTGCTAAAAGGTTTCCTGCTTGATGTTGGTGTTGAGGCATCCGTAAGACTGCAGTTTTGGAACTGCCAATTTTGTACTTTTGAGCACACCGAAATTGTTTCGTCTTCAATTCCGTACTTAAAATAATTTAATATAAATAAAACATCTTTTCTTAGCAGTCCAAGTAAACTCACCTCCTTCTTTCTCCAAACAAAAAGTTTTTCCCTAAATTCGGCTCTCAGTCCTATATCGGTAATTATTTCCTTTATATCGTCTTTTGAAAGATATTTAAGGGAGCGGTAAGTGATGTTTTTTTCTAAATGAATATTAAAAAGGAATCACTTAAGTTGGTGGAATTTTGACTTCTAAAATGTTTTGTTTACTTGTTTTTCCAACTTAACATTGGTTATATCCCAATGTCTGCGGTGGTAGTTTTCGAGCGTGTGGTGTCACAGCTGTTTAATGATAATAATGGTTTAATGAACATTATTAACGTGTAAAAAAACCAACAGGCTAAAAAATCAGCTGTGACACTTCACGCGCTCGAGCGCGGCCACCGCAGACATTGTGATATCGCCAATGTTAAGTTGGAAAAACAAGTAAACGATGCGTACATGCGACTTACGTTGAAAAGCATCCCAAAACTACCTACTCTTTACTTATTATTAAATGTTATTTTTTTTAATAATAAAAATTAAAACTGGCAAAATCACTTAAGGTGCAAAAAGGAAACAACTGTTTTTAATTTTTGTTATAAACAATGTGTTTTCTTCAAATATACCCAAGAACCACTCTCCAACATTTTGCTTCCGAATTAGTGGACACCCTGTGTATGAAATCTCATGCAGTGAAAATATAATCGGCCAAACAAAATGGAATGTAGAAACTTGGTTTAATGAACATTAGGTCTGTTTGATGTTCCCTACCCCAGTACGCACTGGGGAATGTCAGTGCAATTCGTTCAACTGCCAAAAAACTGCATAGCTGCTCGGGCTTTGATTTAACATCAAACAGCCCAGTGCAACATAATCAATTTTCCTGCGAGCATTCTATTTCCACAACTCCCTATTTTCATGAGAGCGTATATTTTGGCATTTTGACAATAAACATTTGAATAATGGTGGATTTACATTAATCTGCATCCTTACTTCTTCAAAAAAGAAGGATACAACATATAAAAGTCATACGCGTTCGATAGAGAGGGGAGATAAAAATGAAGAACATCTTCATAAATCAAGATTATAGAAAATAGGAGAAATGAAGATGAAGATTATGGTGAAGACAAACATGTTCATCATCATTATAGCATGTTCTTCTGCATTTGGATGTTCCTATAATTTCTATAGTTCAGGCCAACAGTTTCTCTCGTTTTGTCACCAATTTTCGAATTTTCATGTTCAAAAAAGAAATGTTCGATCTGGAATCCCAATAACCTGAACGCAACAAAGTTAAGTATGTACTACAGCTGTCAAATTTTTTTTTTCATTGATTGTCATTATTTGCCAAACAGCAATTAAAAACCGACAAAATGGAAAAATACATACAAAAAGGTAAGTAATAATTAATAAATTATTATTATCAACTAGAAGAAAAACATTCCTGCCAGGATAACCTTTGGAAAAACCCCAACGAAGATGATGGTTTGTTTTTCTTAATTGTTTGTGCAGCATGTTTCATTTTCAGACTAAATTTGAGCATAGTCAACAAGCACATCGACGACTGACGACTCGTGGAAGGCTTTTCCCAAAGACAACTTCTATTTTGTAGATATTAACTATCGCTGGGCAGAAAACATTGTCGCTAAAGCTTTCCAATGTCATCGTGAAAGCCATGATCCATCAGTGTATAAAGTTCCAAGTTCGCTGAAGAGAAGGTTGCCCAATCCACGAAGTTAAAGAAAGGAACACATTTTATGAAAATGATTAAGTTCTTTAACAAGACATGTATTTAAACAGTATCTGTATATATTTTTGTGAACCAATTAAAACATATTTTTGCACCTGGACATTGTTACCCAACATCTGGAAGAGAATCTTACGTGTTAACGTCCATTCGGGACGTCCTTAGCGCGAAGCAAAATTCATGTATCATGACACGAGTTCCTCTAAAAAGTCCTCCGAGTGGTTAAATATATATCTCTTTTACTATGTGCCAGCAGAGAGCCAGCAACTACAAAAACAAAACAAAACCCAAGAAGTCGAAGAAGGAGAGGAAGATGAAGCAACCAATTAAAAGCAAAATTATCTTAAATATAGGACAAGGAGTCAGTTTAATATAAACTATGTAGTTAATATAATTAAAAAAAATTGTTAAATAATCTTTCGATTTCATTTTCGTTATGTTGTTGTTCTGTTGTGGAGTTGGTCCATGTTTACTTGTCTATGCCCTGCCCAGCAGCACAATTGCGTTTGTTTGGGTACAGGCCTTTGATGTGCCGAAAATTTTGTGCGTTGAAATGTAAATCCACCATAAATTACAAAACAATCTACAAATTATTTAAAATTTAATAGATATACATAGTATTAACCTATTTATTTCTTCTCCGAAATTGAACTTCTGCCAACAGCTGATTTAAATTTTGATAGCTCTGATTTCTTACTCCAAGTAAAAACCTGGGGCGAGTGAGAACGCATTCAGTGCGCGCCCCGTGTTCACATCGAACACAGTGCAAAAACACTGGGCACTGGGGTGAAAAAAGTTTCACATCAAACGCTTCAGTGCGTGTTGAGGGCGAACCAGGGCGCCCAGTGTCGACATCAAACAGACCTATTATTAACGTGTAAGAAAACAACAGGCTACAAAACCAGCTGTGGCACTTCACGCACTCGAACGCGGCCACCGCAGGCATTGGGATATCGCCAATGTTAAGTTGGAAAAACAAGTTAACGATGCGTACATGCGACTACCTACTCTTTACTTATTATTAAATGTTATTTTTTTTTAATAATAAAAATTAAAACTGGCAAAATCACTTAAGGTGCAAAAAAGAAACAACTGCTTTAAATTTTATTTTTATTATTAACAATGTATGTTTTCTTCAAATATACCCAAGAACCACTCGCCAAAATTTTGCTTCCGAATTAGTGGACACCCTGTATATGAAATCTCATGCAGTGAAAATATATAATAATAATCGGCCAAACAAAATGGAATGTAGAAACTCGGTTTAATGAACATTATTAACGTGTAAAAAAACCAACAGGCTACAAAATCAGCAGTGGCACTTCACGCGCTCGAACGCGGCCACCGCAGGCATTGGGATATCGCCAATGTTAAGTTGGAAAAACAAGTTAACGATGCGTACATGCGACTACCTACTCTTTACTTATTATTAAATGTTATTTTTCTTTTAATAATAAAAATTAAAACTGGCAAAATCACTTAAGGTGCAAAAAAGAAACAACTGCTTTAAATTTTATTTTTATTATTAACAATGTATGTTTTCTTCAAATATACCCAAGAACCACTCGCCAAAATTTTGCTTCCGAATTAGTGGACACCCTGTATATGAAATCTCATGCAGTGAAAATATAATCGGCCAAACAAAATGGAATGTAGAAACTCGGTTTAATGAACATTATTAACGTGTAAGAAAACAACAGGCTACAAAACCAGCTGTGGCACTTCACGCACTCGAACGCGGCCACCGCAGGCATTGGGATATCGCCAATGTTAAGTTGGAAAAACAAGTTAACGATGCGTACATGCGACTACCTACTCTTTACTTATTATTAAATGTTATTTTTTTTTTAATAATAAAAATTAAAACTGGCAAAATCACTTAAGGTGCAAAAAAGAAACAACTGCTTTAAATTTTATTTTTATTATTAACAATGTATGTTTTCTTCAAATATACCCAAGAACCACTCGCCAAAATTTTGCTTCCGAATTAGTGGACACCCTGTATATGAAATCTCATGCAGTGAAAATATAATCGGCCAAACAAAATGGAATGTAGAAACTCGGTTTAATGAACATTATTAACGTGTAAAAAAACCAACAGGCTACAAAATCAGCAGTGGCACTTCACGCGCTCGAACGCGGCCACCGCAGGCATTGGGATATCGCCAATGTTAAGTTGGAAAAACAAGTTAACGATGCGTACATGCGACTACCTACTCTTTACTTATTATTAAATGTTATTTTTTTTTAATAATAAAAATTAAAACTGGCAAAATCCCTTAAGGTGCAAAAAAGAAACAACTGTTTTTAATTTTTATTACAAACAATGTATTTTTCTTCAAATATACCCAAGAACCACTCGCCAAAATTTTGCTTCCGAATTAGTGGACACTCTGTATATGAAATCTCATGCAGTGAAAATATAATCGGCCAAACAAAATGGAATGTAGAAACTCGTTTAAATGAACATTATTAACGTGTAAAAACACCAACAGGCTACAAAATCAGCTGTGGCACTTCACGCGCTCGAACGCGGCCACCGCAGGCATTGGGATATCGCCAATGTTAAATTGGAAAAACAAGTAAACGATGCGTACATGCGACTACCTACTCTTTACTTATTATTGTTAATGTTATTTTTTTTAATAATAAAAATTAAAACTGGCAAAATCCCTTAAGGTGCAAAAAAGAAACAACTGTTTTTAATTTTTATTATTAACACTGTAGGTAGGTACTTAGTAATCATTGTTCCGATTAACTGAATTTATGGTGAAAGCAATACGCTGTATCTTCAATTTGTATTTAACTGAATAATTCATTATTTATTATATTACCTTGTAAAATAGGAATTAGTACTTCCAGATTGAAGTCTTTCAAAAGTTTATAGAACTGAGACACATCATTGTCGTCTGAATAAAGGATTTGTACAATTTCTCCGCACTCGTCGATGAATTCAATATTATCACTTAAAGACACCATTTTTACTCACTTTTATATTTCTACTTTTTATATTTTATACTTTTTCCGAGACGTCCGTTCCCAACCAAGCTTTAAACGAGAATGGCATATGCACAAAAGATTTTAACCGGCTGGGACTGGCAAAAAAACCGAAGTAGGTAACCAACACAAACAAATTCATATATACATATTGTAAACGATTGTTCTATCGTCTTATGCTGTCCAGATCACAGTTCTTGTACTGTGACTGGGGTGGAGTATATAGTGCAGCACTATAACTCCTTGAGATGACACAAACAGCTTCAAGCAGACTCACTTGAAGTAAATAAAAGTCTTGGGTACTGTTTCGTTGCTATCTGAAATCAATTTTATTTCCTACCGATATTTATACTTAAAAATATGCTTAGTCTATATTTATTTACAATTTGGTTGGTGTGACAAATAATGCCGAATTAACAAAAAAGTGAATTTAAAAATAATTAAAGTGTGCAAGGTGTTTTGTTACATTATTGGTTGAAACCTAAATTAATGCTGAAAATGCAGAAGGCACTACAATTGAATATTATGAAAATGCAAAAATCATTAAATTATGTAAAAAAAGAAAAAATATTTGAATATGAATTTTATACTTTATGACGATTGTTCTGTGGAACTGAACATCCTGCCCCGCGCTGATGATCTGTGGGTTCATCAGGATGATATCTTAGATACTTATGGTGTAGCTTGATGAACGTGTTCTCCGTGGGGCCGGAATAGGCGGAGGGTGTTTCTGACAGTATCTCTTGTAAACTAAGAATCCCACTATTGCAATGGTGATGAGTAGTCCAAGTGAACTCACGATGCTGTGGGGAATGTTATGATACCGGATATGATTGGGTAATTCCAGCTGCTGACGTCTGATCTGATCTCGCAGTTCATTCAACTCTTGATTTAAAGAGCTGGTATTTGACATGTTGTAGTGAAGTGTGGCTAACTGAATCGCCCTTTGAAACGGAACATCTTGAATTAATCTGGTGTATGAAGCTTGAACCTTAGATGAATAAATTTGTTGGCCTTGAAGTGTCAAATGCTTATTTTTTGCCACACAATACGGTTGAAGTTTCAGCAAACCATTTCCTTCTAATGCTATAAATGATGTTTGTTGCTTGCAAACGACATTAAGCATAGTTTCTTCGTTAACTGCAAATATCCATTGATTTAATTCAGGAAGCTTGGTCCACACTGAATTAGCCTTGATCATTTTTAGTTCGCATGTTGACAGATCTGATTTATTGTTAAGCAAGCTGATTTCGCACAAACTCAAATTAGTTCCAGCTTGATATACCGGATGGGTTTGTCTACATAAATGATGATCTCCGTTAGTAGTGGTACATAGCTAGGACGTCTGTTGACAATTGTATGGTTATGTAGCTGTTATTAATTGCTGCTGGGATGGGAATTAGCTTGTATGCTATGAATTCTTCTAACCCGAGTAACGGCAGTTCAATGTTGAATACGATATGATTTGAGCTAACGTGTCCCTCGACATTCATTAGCTTATAGAGTTGTAGGATTTGGTCAGGTTCTACTGGAATCCGAAGACCTGGTGGAAGATGACTTCTTATTTTACCTACTTCAATTTTAAGTTGTTGATAGGTGATCAAAAGATGATTTACTCGTCCTTGGTGAGTATCTGCCAAAACATCTGTTATGGATGTCTGCATTCTTTGAATGTTAATGATTATAAGGGTAGCGTGGGTGCACCAAGACAGAAATAATTCTTTCAGTTTGGATTGGTATAGTTCTTCAGTGACATTGTTTACACGATTGAACAATTGACTCAGTTGATTATCAAGCGCATGTTGTCTTTTTGACATATCGTCTTGGCTTAATTTCATGATGTTGACTGTCGAGTCTAGAATGGAAGTGTGATTTTTTAAAAGGTTCATAAGTTGATCCTCGTTTGATTGGATGCTTTCTAAACGTTGCGACATTTCATTAGCGTATTTGGAGTCAAGCACTCCGAAGAGTGAATTAGCTATGTTTCCGACAACGTCGATGGCACCTCGTTTAATTCTTACAGAGGACTCGTTTGATGGAATAATATTATCTTCATCTAATTCGTGTGTTATAAGCCGCAGCTGTTGTATAACTTGGGAGCTGAGTTCTTTGGAGGAAAGTTTATTGCAAATATGATCCAATATTGTAGTACTGTTGTCTAATGCTTGGAATTCCTTCATGTATGGCTCGAGATTATAGTACACTACAAGGTTCCATCTGTGATGAATCAGACTTATTGTTCCATGTCGTTGAAAATAAATTCCAGGGGAAGCATTGTTGAATTTTATAACCTCTATGTCACTTGCAATTACAATTGGAAGAATTAGACCAATTAACAATAGTGTAGTGAAGAAGTTTGGGTTTGTTGAGTCTGCCCTAGTTTGAGTTGTTGTTTTTCTTGCTGCCTTTGATGACGATAATTCACTAGGATCAGACTTATCATTTCTTCGCTTCCGTTCGGATAAGTCCACTCCTGTGTTGATGAATGGACGTGATGGTTGCACTCTTGGCGCTGGCAAATTTCCCATTATTTGCGAGTACATTTTCGGTTTCGCTTTGACGCAAAATATGCAGTGCTGGACAATAGAGCGGGCAATGTTCTTGCCCTTGATTGGCCAAAATCGCTGCCTCGTGATTGCCAATAGGCCTTGGGGTCCAATATGATTATTATTGAAGTGAAGATCCGTCATGAGCATTTTTACGAGTGGGTGAGAATATGGCAACAGCATTGGATGCTTGCTGTCGTATGGTAAATTTGATGCTTGAAGTCTGCCTCCGACACGCAGAAGATCATCTTGGTCTAAAAATACAGCGAGTCCCTTCAATGGACTTTCCTTATCTAGTTCTTTGTGTGCCTTCAGGAAGCGTATGTCTTTATGGAAACCGTGATTTTGGACTTCCTTGATAATAAACTGCATGGATATTTCTAGTTCCGAGGTTGATAATGACCATGCCGTTTTGTCGCCTTTTTTTGGGGGTTGTCTGACGGATTTAAGTGCATCCTTGAGTTTACCTGACTTGCATAATTGGACAAATCGAAAACAGTAGGCTAGGATTAGATTAAGTTTGTTGAATGAGTTGGAATGCTTTATTCCTTCCAACATACTTTGTACATGATCGTCGTCATTAGTGGTCAATAACGCAACTTCCTTCCTTTCATCTGTCCAAATTTTGCTGAGTTTGTAAGGGGGTGGCCAAATTGATTCCGATCCATGCAAAAATCTCGGACCATACTTCCATAGTGTATGATCCTGCAGTTTCTCTGGGGATATGCCTCTGGATAAAACATCCGCTGGATTTTCAGCTGATTTCACATATCGCCATTGATTAGTGCTGGTTAGAGATTGGATGTTGGCAATTCGACGTCCAACAAATGTCTGGAAGGATTCTGAATTTGAATTAATCCAACTCAATACAATTTGGGAGTCAGACCACAGAAAACTATTGGTGTTGTCCAATTTAAGGTCACTCTTGACTCGTTTTGAGAGTTCGGCAGCTAGTAGTGCTGCACATAGTTCTAGACGTGGAATTGTCATCGATCTCATTCCTGATGCCGTTTTAGTAGTTGGTGCAACTCGAGATTTGGAGCACAGCAGTCGTACTACGATTGTACCATCCTTGTTAACTGATCTGATATATACAGCAGCCCCGTAGGCCTTCTCTGACGCATCTGCAAAGGTATGCATTTGCATTGATGAAGTGATGTAATGACCAAAAACGTGTCTAGGAATTTGGAATTTGTCTAATTCTTGGAGGCCTTGGTAGTAATTGTTCCACCTGGTGTACATTTCTTCTGGTAGGGAAGCATCCCAGTCGTACTTAAGTTCCCACAATTCTTGCAGAAAGAGCTTTGCGACGATTACTACTGGAGCGACTATTCCGAGTGGATCAAAAAGACGTGCTATATCTGAGGCTACAGATCGCTTTGTGAATCTTTTTGACGTTCTATAATTTGTTTTTATGCAGAAGACGTCTGACTTGGGTCTCCATATTAGCCCAAGGGTCTTGACAGCGCCTTCGTTATTGTCGTCGGTGAGAGGTATCTCCTGATCTTCTAATGGAATGTTATCAAGTAATTGTTGGTGGTTTGAACACCACTTTTTTAACTGGAGCCCTCCCTCCCGCAGCAACAATGACAATTGTGACTGGATGTCTTTTGCTGCTACAATGCTGTCTGCACCTGCCATAACGTCGTCAACGTAGAAGTCTTTGAGCAAAACTTGCGAGCCTAATGGATATTTTGCAGAATATTCTGTAGCTAAGACCTGAAGGCATTTTGTTGCGAGATATGGAGCTGAAGTGGTTCCGTAAGTTACGGTATGAAGTTTATAACATTTTATAGGCTCAGTTCGATTGGGTCGCCACCATATTAGCTGAAATTGTTGGTCTTCTTCTCTTATGAGTATTTGCCTATACATTTTTTGAATGTCGGCCTTAATAACAAATTTTGGCAGTCTAAAACGCAATAATATTGAAAACAATTCGTCTTGAATTGTTGGTCCAGAATAGAGTAAGTCGTTCAACGACAGGTTAGTTGACGTCTTTGCAGAGGCATCAAAGACTACTCGTAACTTTGTACTACTACTTTCTGGCTTGAGCACGCAATGATGAGGCAGAAAGTAGTGTGGTGTTGGAATTGATTTAAAATCAATCTCTGTCATGTGTCCCAGTTGAATGTACTCATCCATGAATTTTCGGTACTGGTTATATAATTCTGGCCTTCGGTCTAATCTGCGTTCCAATGCATGAGATCGACTGAGGGCAATGTCGCTAGATGACCCTAGTTTATTTGCGTCCTCAGCAAAGGGTAGACTGACAACGTATCTTCCCGTTGCGTCTCTTGACGTCGATTGATAGAAATGTTCTTCACATTTTTCTTCTGCGATGGTGCGACTTGATTGGGGATACAAAAGTTCTTCGGTTTGCCAAAACTTGCTGATTGTTTGCTCGAGGGATGATTCCTCGGTAGCTATTCCACAAACTGTATTTCTAGATGAATCTTCGTTCATCTTTCCAGTGACTATCCACCCTAACAGCGTATTTTGGAGTAGGGGTAATTCGGTGCCAAGTTTAATCTGACCAACGCAGAGTAACTGATGGTAAAATTCGGCTCCGATGAGCAGATCAATATTATTTCTTTGGTTGAACTGCGGGTCAGCTAGTACGACATTCCTTGGGAATTTCCACGTAGATATATCAACTGTGTGTGTTGGCTGAGGGGATACAATCTGAGGCAATACGATTGCTTCGAGCCTGGTGGTGAAATTTGTAGTAGTCGATTTTAAACATATGTTGGCTCTTTTATTTGAATCCCTTTTGGAATTTCCTATTCCTTGTATGATCATGGGGCGGGAAGATAATGGTATGTTTAGTTTGCGAATCATTCTTTCTGTGACGATGTTGATTTGTGAGCCGGAATCCAAAATAGCGCGACAGTTGATCGGTGAGCCATCTTGATCTATCAAATGTATGATAACGGTGCTGAGGAATACGTAACCCTCTTTCTTGTTTGTGCTTAACGCTGCTAGTATCGCATTATTAACTTCGGATGTAGTGGATGGTTCTGGATCTGGTGGTGCCACGTCTTTAGTACCGGAATTCGAAATTGATGCACTCGATTTCGGTTGGGTGAATTTGGGCAAGTGCACTAAGGAATTGTGTTTTTTAGCACATTTTAAACAGCCTCGCAGTCGACAGTTGAAGGAGGTATGTCCATCCTGGAGACAATTCACGCACAAATTATTTTTTCTCACATGGTTTAATCGTTCCAAAGGCGTTAGGTTCAAGAATGTACGGCAAGAGTATAATTGATGCTGACTCTTGCACAACGTACAATTTTTATTCTGGATGGTAATGGAGCTCGTTGCCTTTGGGTACCTTCGCCTTCCTTCTTCGATGTCCCTTCTGTTGCCCTTTACACTAAGTGCCTCCAATGACTGGAAACGAGTTTCTAGAAATTTGAGAAATTCATCTAGCGGCTGCAGTTCCTTGGGGTTGGTCAAGGTTTGTTCATATAGTGTATGAGTCGACTTATCTAGCTTCTTTGTGAGTATGTGAAGCAGTATTGGATCCCATTCAGCAATATCTAATCCAAGGTTGGTGAGGCCATGCATACATTCTTGTGTTGTATCATGAAGGTCTTTTAATGCCGCAGCGGATGCTGCGTCTGACGACCGAGACGGTTGACCCAAGAGTCGGTTGAGTAGTGCGGATACTTGTAGTCTGGGATTGCTGTATCTTGCTTGGAGCAACTTCCAAGCTGCTGAGTAATTTTCCTCCGATAGAGCCACATGTCTTATGACCCGTTCTGCTTCTCCTGTAAGGTTAGTTTTGAGGTAGAACATTTTTTCGCAGCTTGACATCTTTTGTTTGTCTACCATCTGTGTAAACAAATCGTGAAATTGAGGCCATTTTAGGTAATCCCCGTCGAATTTTGGTAGCGTTATTTTTGGCAGATTCATCTTTGGGGTAGTAGTACCCGGTTGATGGGGTAGCAGGCTGGTTTCAAGCTGCTGTGCTAATGAAATGAGGACGTTATGCACCTCTTCTTCCAGCTCTATGAATCTGCCTTGGTTGTATCCAATTTTTTCTGGAGCTTCCGTTGATCCTCCAATCGAATTGTGAATTTCTTCGATTTGCATCCAATGTCTTTGGATCGTTTTTTCTTGGAGGTCATAAAATTGTTTTGACTTCCCTGTGTGTTTTGCATTGTTCAAGGCCCTTCGCAGTGAAGAGATTATTGTTTCTTGTTTGCGAGAAAGCCTTTGCATATCTTCACTCTGGCTTGAGTGTAAAATAGCCTGGCCTTCGGATTTGGTGCTGTCGCCACCAGTATTGAGTTCTTCCTCTTGTAGTGGAATTTTGGCGGTGTCGACCTTATTCTGTTTTTCTAATTCCTTCATTTTGGCAGAGAATTCTTCTCTATATGAGCTATACACCCTTTTGACTGAGTCAAAATACATGTTGACGTGGTATGCATGTAACAACTCAGTCGGATGCTCTTCTTGAATCGCTGTGTTCATGGACTCGAATTTTTCCCATAGTTCGTCCAGTTTGGCTGTCAGCTTTTGGAAATACGGGAGTGTCTTCCTGTCTGGCCCATCCTTCTTATAGTTCGATAGTAAACGCTGGATGTTGCCTCCAGTCTCCTGTTGTTTTGCAGCTTTCTCATCCAAATTTGACGTCTTCGATGTACGTTGTTGATGTATCCCCTTGATTGTAGTATGTTTGAAGGTATTCCAGTGTCTAAGCCCTGGTCACGCTTACTTTACGATGAAAATTGCCCCTTACTTCTGATGGGGGGAAGCAATTCTTTGTTTTAGAGGTTTTATCAGTGTTAAAGCCCTGATAACGCTTAAGTACCTTGATAGTTACCCCTTACCTCTGGTGGGGGGAAGCAACTATCACGTCGGGGTCACCAAATGTAAACGATTGTTCTATCGTCTTATGCTGTCCAGATCACAGTTCTTGTACTGTGACTGGGGTGGAGTATATAGTGCAGCACTATAACTCCTTGAGATGACACAAACAGCTTCAAGCAGACTCACTTGAAGTAAATAAAAGTCTTGGGTACTGTTTCGTTGCTATCTGAAATCAATTTTATTTCCTACCGATATTTATACTTAAAAATATGCTTAGTCTATATTTATTTACAATTTGGTTGGTGTGACAAATAATGCCGAATTAACAAAAAAGTGAATTTAAAAATAATTAAAGTGTGCAAGGTGTTTTGTTACATTATTGGTTGAAACCTAAATTAATGCTGAAAATGCAGAAGGCACTACAATTGAATATTATGAAAATGCAAAAATCATTACATTATGTAAAGAAAGAAAAAATATTTGAATATGAATTTTATACTTTATGACGATTGTTCTGTGGAACTGAACACATATCACATATATATGAGTCCTCTCCTCTCTCTCTGTACAAAATGCTTACCGTTACCGATCACAACTCAAAAGGCAAAAGAACAACCACTTTGATTAAATTTGTTTTCAGTTTGGTTCAGAGAGCATTATTATGTTTCGAATTTGTTTTAAAGGGAATCGGTAATGAATCATATGTACAACGCCATTGCATGAACCGCATTTTTACTTGCGATTATAGGTACTATAAGGCAAGTTATGCATTCGTAAAAAAAAAAAAAAAAAATTCTAACAATCAAACATGACATTACGATGATAGAGAAGTCGAAAAAAGTGGGTCCGACAATTCTGTCTGTCTGTCTGTCTGTCTGTCTGTCTGTCTGTCTGTCTGTCCGTGTGTCTGTCTGTATAGTTACCTACAGCCTAAACGGCTGGACCGATTTGCTTCAAACTTGGTACATAGTATTATTATGACGTCCTACAGAGGGGTTTTTGGAATTAGCATTATAGCTCCAAAAATAACGGTATCTGCCATACGATTTTTTGTGAAAAATTAAATTTTTTCAAAAACGGCTCCTACGATTTTGATAAAACTTTCTGAATGATGTTTTTTGTGCAAACTTTATGTTTTGGTTGGAATAGATTTTTCAGGAAAAGTCTTATAACGGTACCTCCCATAGGACCGGTTTTTTGAAATCCGATTTTCTCGTTAGCCACTTGACGTATTTCGATGAAATTTTTAATGTAGAAGCCCTTTTATAAACGAAATAATATAAACTCTTAATTTTTATAAAAAATTTTTTTTTGAGTTTTTAAAAAAAGTTTCAAAATTTTTTTTTAACTTTTGTTTTTTCCAAAAACGGTTCAATCTATATTTTTTTAATTTTATTTTTCTGATAAAAACTACAAAGTGCAAGAAGTTGGCATACTCAAAAAAAATTTGGAATATATTTTTGAAAAGTTTTTCAAAAAAAACTGTTTTTTGAAAAAACCGGTCCAACGATTTTGAAAAAAATTTTCGTCAAAATTCAAAAACGTAAAAGAAACCTGATGGCTTACTTCGTTTTCTCCGAAAAACGTTTTAGGTATTGATTTTAAAGTGATTTATAAAATTATATATGATTTTTTTCAACGCTTTTTTCCCAAAATCTCAAGCACCCAAAACCATTTTAACACATTAGAGCAAGTTCGTACGACCCAGTCGTGCACTTTATTTTTTTTTGCTACGTGACAAAAATATTTCCAAGAAATCGTGGTTGGCGTAGTGTTCAACAAAAATGACGCTACAGATACACACAAACCATATAAGTAACCTTTTTGATGTGAAGAGATTTAAATATGTTTCAAAGAGGATATATTTTTAAGAAGAAGTTTCGAGTTTGTTTCAAAGAGAAACGTTTATAGATCATAATTCATAATGTGCAACGCCTTTGCGCGAAACTCATTTTTCAGGCTACGTGTCCAGTGATGCCACCCTATAGATTGATGCAGTATATGTGAGGAAAAAAAGAAGTAGATTCTAGATTGCAATATAACGCAGTAGATCTTACAATAAGTAAATAGGTACTAAAGGGTTGTAACTTTGAAATAGAATAAAAAAAGATGTTTTTTTTTAATTGACATGAAATTCACTTTATTCGAAAGATAATCTTCTGACATTATAATTTAAATATGATTTCTGGCATATGACCGCCACGGCTGGCTCAGATGTAGTCTTATCTGTAGGTCCAGTTTTCGATAACTTTTTCCAACATTTGTGGCCATATATCGGGATATCTTATCAATTGTATTATTTTATTAAGCCATCTGATTATATTTACTGTTTTGAGTTTTACGAAACAAAAAAATTCTAAATTTTGCGAATTGTAAATCAGAAAACTCTTTTTTACCTGCTGCAGGTTTTCCCAAGTATCATAAAATGTATGGCTTTGTCTTATTTAAGTACACACATAATATAAAAATTACCTCTACCGAACAAAAAATCGTGTTTATTCATACATATGCAGTTTAAGGCAATAAGAGCCTATTTTCCAATTGTTATCTAGGTACCTACAGCTAGTTTTTCCAATTATCATAAGATATGTGCGTTTTTCTGCAAAATTATGTTTGATTTTTATTTTAACAATAATTTTCACGTTCATAAATGTTAAAACGCTTTATTACACATTTTCTTAAGAAAATTGATCCGAAAGTCAAAAAATTAGCATAAGGTTAAAAAAATGGAAAAGGCAAGAAACTGGATATTAAAAACTGAAACAAGATATAAAAAGTATGTAAACGCATTAGAAAGGCTATTTTTTTTTTCTAAAAATAAGGTCCTGGACGAATTTTCTATCATTACTAGGTACTAACACCACAATTATCATTTGACGTTTGTAAGAGTACATCAAAGTAAGCCCTTTTTTTCTCCAAAAACTGATATCAAAATTACTGTAAAACGATTTTTTTCTTAGAATATACCAAAGCATCATGTCTTAAAATATTGCTTACGAATAAAGCGCACCCTGTATACACAGACAGACAGACTGAATTTTCCAAACCACTTTTTTCGACTTCGCTATCGTCGTCATGTCATGTTTGATTGTTAGATTTTGTCTACGAATGCATAACTTGCCTTATAGGTCTCAGCAAGTAAAAAATAACATTCAATATACAGGGTGATTCACCAGCGTTGTGCCAAAAAGCTAGAGCGTGTAGGTTAAGTTGAGACAAGAAAAAAATCGTATGGGAGGGGGGTCTATTCCCCTCCGTTTAGCCGGGAGGGGCAATTTTCTGAAAAATTGACTTATTTTGTAAAAAAAAATATTTAAAATCAACGGGTTCGTTTACAACACCGTGTTATACCTTTTTGGAAAGCCAAAAACTTCTCCTTTTATTTTGTTTTTAAATTAAATTGTTTTAACGAATAGTTTAAGAAATATAAATTTTCAAACTCAAAATTTTGAAAAAAAATTTGAAAAAATAATTTTAAAACTAATTTTTTTCAAAATTTTACGTAATTAAGTATAATTTTTGTTCTCAGAATTTTTTTTTAATAATAAAAATTAAAACTGGCAAAATCCCTTAAGGTGCAAAAAAGAAACAACTGTTTTTAATTTTTATTATTAACACTGTAGGTAGGTACTTAGTAATCATTGTTCCGATTAACTGAATTTATGGTGAAAGCAATACGCTGTATCTTCAATTTGTATTTAACTTAATAATTCATTATTTATTATATTACCTTGTAAAATAGGAATTAGTACTTCCAGATTGAAGTCTTTCAAAAGTTTATAGAACTGAGACACATCATTGTCGTCTGAATAAAGGATTTGTACAATTTCTCCGCACTCGTCGATGAATTCAATATTATCACTTAAAGACACCATTTTTACTCACTTTTATATTTCTACTTTTTATATTTTATACTTTTTCCGAGACGTCCGTTCCCAACCAAGCTTTAAACGAGAATGGCATATGCACAAAAGATTTTAACCGGCTGGGACTGGCAAAAAAACCGAAGTAGGTAACCAACACAAACAAATTCATATATACATATCACATATATATGAGTCCTCTCCTCTCTCTCTGTACAAAATGCTTACCGTTACCGATCACAACTCAAAAGGCAAAAGAACAACCACTTTGATTAAATTTGTTTTCAGTTTGGTTCAGAGAGCATTATTATGTTTCGAATTTGTTTTAAAGGGAATCGGTAATGAATCATATGTACAACGCCATTGCATGAACCGCATTTTTTTTTTTTGCTACGTGACAAAAATATTTCCAAGAAATCGTGGTTGGCGTAGTGTTCAACAAAAATGACGCTACAGATACACACAAACCATATAAGTAACCTTTTTGATGTGAAGAGATTTAAATATGTTTCAAAGAGGATATATTTTTAAGAAGAAGTTTCGAGTTTGTTTCAAAGAGAAACGTTTATAGATCATAATTCATAATGTGCAACGCCTTTGCGCGAAACTCATTTTTCAGGCTACGTGTCCAGTGATGCCACCCTATAGATTGATGCAGTATATGTGAGGAAAAAAAGAAGTAGATTCTAGATTGCAATATAACGCAGTAGATCTTACAATAAGTAAATATGTACTAAAGGGTTGTAACTTTGAAATAGAATAAAAAAAGATGTTTTTTTTTAATTGACATGAAATTCACTTTATTCGAAAGATAATCTTCTGACATTATAATTTAAATATGATTTCTGGCATATGACCGCCACGGCTGGCTCAGATGTAGTCTTATCTGTAGGTCCAGTTTTCGATAACTTTTTCCAACATTTGTGGCCATATATCGGGATATCTTATCAATTGTATTATTTTATTAAGCCATCTGATTATATTTACTGTTTTGAGTTTTACGAAACAAAAAAATTCTAAATTTTGCGAATTGTAAATCAGAAAACTCTTTTTTACCTGCTGCAGGTTTTCCCAAGTATCATAAAATGTATGGCTTTGTCTTATTTAAGTACACACATAATATAAAAATTACCTCTACCGAACAAAAAATCGTGTTTATTCATACATATGCAGTTTAAGGCAATAAGAGCCTATTTTCCAATTATTGTTATCTAGGTACCTACAGCTAGTTTTTCCAATTATCATAAGATATGTGCGTTTTTCTGCAAAATTATGTTTGATTTTTATTTTAACAATAATTTTCACGTTCATAAATGTTAAAACGCTTTATTACACATTTTCTTAAGAAAATTGATCCGAAAGTCAAAAAATTAGCATAAGGTTAAAAAAATGGAAAAGGCAAGAAACTGGATATTAAAAACTGAAACAAGATATAAAAAGTATGTAAACGCATTAGAAAGGCTATTTTTTTTTCTAAAAATAAGGTCCTGGACGAATTTTCTATCATTACTAGGTACTAACACCACAATTATCATTTGACGTTTGTAAGAGTACATCAAAGTAAGCCCTTTTTTTCTCCAAAAACTGATATCAAAATTACTGTAAAACGATTTTTTTCTTAGAATATACCAAAGCATCATGTCTTAAAATATTGCTTACGAATAAAGCGCACCCTGTATACACAGACAGACAGACTGAATTTTCCAAACCACTTTTTTCGACTTCGCTATCGTCGTCATGTCATGTTTGATTGTTAGATTTTGTCTACGAATGCATAACTTGCCTTATAGGTCTCAGCAAGTAAAAAATAACATTCAATATACAGGGTGATTCACCAGCGTTGTGCCAAAAAGCTAGAGCGTGTAGGTTAAGTTGAGACAAGAAAAAAATCGTATGGGAGGGGGGTCTATTCCCCTCCGTTTAGCCGGGAGGGGCAATTTTCTGAAAAATTGACTTATTTTGTAAAAAAAAATATTTAAAATCAACGGGTTCGTTTACAACACCGTGTTATACCTTTTTGGAAAGCCAAAAACTTCTCCTTTTATTTTGTTTTTAAATTAAATTGTTTTAACGAATAGTTTAAGAAATATAAATTTTCAAACTCAAAATTTTGAAAAAAAATTTGAAAAAATAATTTTAAAACTAATTTTTTTCAAAATTTTACGTAATTAAGTATAATTTTTGTTCTCAGAATTCAACGCTTCCATTAATCTTTAATCCAACACTGAAAACCGTATGGCTCTACGACTTTTTGTTGCCAAGGTATTCAAAAATAACCGAACCTACTTCTTCACAAAAACACGAAAAAATTGGCTAAATGGTCACTTGTGCCATCCCGTAAGGCTAGGATTTCTTGTTTTTGTGAAGAAGTAGGTTCGGTTATTTTTGAATACCTTGGCAAGAAAAAGTCGTAGAGCCATACGGTTTTCAGTGTTGGATTAAAGATTAATGGAAGCGTTGAATTCTGAGAACAAAATTTTTGAAAAAAATTAGTTTTAAAATTATTTTTTCAAATTTTTTTTCAAAATTTTGAGTTTGAAAATTTATATTTTTTAAACTATTCGTTAAAACAATTTAATTTAAAAACAAAATAAAAGGAGAAGTCTTTGGCTTTCCAAAAAGGTATAACACGGTGTTGTAAAAGAACCCGTTGATTTTAAATATTTTTTTTTATAAAATAAGTCAATTTTTCAGAAAATTGCCCCTCCCGGCTAAACGGAGGGGAATAGACCCCCCTCCCATAAGATTTTTTTCTTGTCTCAACTTAACCTACACGCTCTAGCTTTTTGGCACAACGCTGGTGAATCACCCTGTATGTATGTATTTTGAAAACTTAACAATAACTTCATAAACTATCGCACGTAATTTAAAACACTCGGTTGATGTACATATCTAAACATGATTACGCATTTTGTATTCTAGATGGACGCGTTTTGAGTTATTTTCGGATATTGCCCAAACATTTTAAAAGAGGAGTAATTCGTTTTGTTTGCGCAGTGGATTTTGGTTTGGGCCTACGCGCAGTAAATCTACTGCAAAAGAAGAAAGGTGGCAGCACTGTAATGTGACTCGACAAGAGTGTTCACAAAAAATCGTGGTTGTTGTTGTAGGTAGTGTTCAACAAAAATGAAGCTAGACTAGAGATACACACACACACAAATGATTTTAAATTTGGTTCAGTTCAGAGAACATTATTATGTTTCGAATTTGTTTTAAAGGGAATCGTTAATGAATCATATATGTACAACGCCATTGCATGAACCGCATTTGTACTTGCGATTCTAGGTACTATAAGGCAAGTTATGCATTCGTCGAAAAAAAACAGTTTTGAGACAAGGTATATAGAGTAATAATGGTATGCTCTTCCGAATTGAAATTTTGTTCTGTTCTGCGCATCTACGTCACGTGTATCGTTAAGTTTGACGTTTTGTTTTGTTTATGTGGACATTTGCATATAAATTATTAGCTATTGTGTTATTTATCAATAAAAAGAATTAATAAATAATTGAAAATTAATATGTAATCAAATATGATCCAAATTCATTTTATTGTTTGTGGTGTTATTGGTGAAAAGAAATGTGTTTACAAAAACTTTGAAGATAACTTTTCATTGTTCGTACTAGAATTTTGCCATCCATCAAAACATCCGAAAAAAGAAATAATGATAAATAAATTAACTTTTAACACGCTTAATTAATAGTTTTATTAAATTTTCTTTTCCTGGTATTTACATTTTCTATGAGATTTTTGTTTAATATACGAATTTTAAAAAACATTTTGCAACGAAAAAATAACTTTTTTTATTTCACTGTTCACATCAATATTCTCAGCCATATTTAAAAGAGATTTAATGTAATTGGGACCAGCTTTTAGTGATGTAGAATTAGTTTTGTTGAAAATGTCTTCAAGCTGCACCAGAGCATGCATAAATTTTGCGTTCGGTTTTCGCAGTCCTCCTTCCGTCACTTGATCCGTCCATGTGAAACTTTGAGACGATTTTTCCTCACAATAGCTTTGAAGTAAATTCGGTATTTTTGATTTAAGACGGTGGAGAATGTATCCTGCAAGGTACTCCAAAGCATCGTATTCCAGCTCACTCAAATCGGCCATCGACTCTCCGATTTCGGCCTCTTCGTTCACAAGACTTATGAGCATACTCGATGTAATGACCGTCGCAGAACTAATTTCAGTTTCTGAAGGATCTAGTGCGTCTTCATTTTCGACACATGGGCCAGATATAAGTCCATCACTCACATCCATTTGCAATTGTTCACTGGTATCACACTCAACATTTGCAGATTGTGAAACGATGCTTTCATTTCGGCCCAAAATATAGCTACGGAGCCGGTATTTGAATTGTAAGGCTGTGGGGTGATCATATAGCCCGCCCTTGGCCCGCATCACACCGAAAAACATCTCCAAAGGGTCTTGATTGAGGCGGTATGTAAGCAAATATTTTATTTGGTACTCATGTTCTAGGTCCTTGAACATCATTTTGAGGGCATTTATGTTGGTAAGTATTCCTTCTTGAAATGGTAGCAACGACTTATGACTTCCGATTCGCATGTTTCTAATAGTCGAATCTATTCGCTTCAAAATTTCCTCCTGATGCTCAACTTCCAAGCCAAATGCTGCCATTCTTGGACGTGAATCAATTCTTGGGGATCTGGTATTAAAAAGATCAAACCAATCATTTACCTGTTTCCAAAGAAAAGATTTTTAAATAGGTTATTGAAATGTATGGTAGTAACCAACCTCTTTGCATAAAACAGACACCTCCATCCAATATTTAGATGTTGCCAGGCCTATGGTACCCAATCTTTTTAACGCGCAGGAGTTTGTATGTGAAAAAAGCTGCGTGGCGAATTTGACTTTTTGCCTTTTCGCGGCCTTAACCAGTAAGTGAGTAGCGGTTAAGCGACTAGATATTTTTAAGTCAGACCCTGACTGTTTTGCCAACAGCTCTTCCAGTGGCTCTTTCGTTAAATGCTTGCCATTAAACGTTACCCCTGTGTCCAAGAAATGGTTTCGTAGCAATTTTATAAGATGTGGAGTGTCACTAAAGACATAAACTTTCTTTTCCTTGTCACTGGGATGGGAAAAGTATGGTTGGCTCTCGCTTATGCCCATTTTTCTCCAGAGTCCACGGTTACCCCCTCCCAAATCCGAAACTATAGCGACAACATGGTATTCCATTGAATGAAGCTTCTTGATGATTGTTTTGAACATTTCTTTTGTCAAAGGAGAATCGTAATTGTAGTATACAGGTTGTTTCCAATTTTCAAACAGCCCTCTTGCCATTACAACTTGAACATAATTAGCGGGGGCCAAGAGAGTATCGCTTTTCTTATCGTACTCATATGATCGTTGTATTTTCATTTCATCTGCCATGAGAACGCAAACTTTTTGAAAGGTGGTAAGATTGACATTTCTCATCAACGCAAACACTGAGCTTAGGTAGCCAGGGTTAATTTCAACTTTTGACGCCCAATTTCTTAGCGTAACAACAGCTGGCAAAGGAAAATTCCTCTTTAATAAAAGTCTGTAAGCTTTCGGACCACATGAATAAATTGCAATGGCAGATGAAATGTCGTTTACTTTCCATTGAATCTTTTTGCCATTTGCTTGCAATTTCCTTCTTTGGCCAGGAGTAAAAATGGTATCTATACACTTACTTTCCTGTCTAAGTAAATGAACTTCTTTCATAAGATTTTTATTTTGTTTTATGAGCTCATCCATTTGTGTTCTTTATGTAAAATAAATTATTAACAAACTAAATCAATTACAATGATAAAATTATACCTCTTGATTGTATCCTCTAAATCCTCGGTGTTAGTAGATTTGTCTAATTTAAAGACTAAATCTTCCACTGATGGTTCTTGGATTTCCACAGTTGTTGAAATTTGTTCTAAATTATCGGGGTCTGGCTCAATAACACCACTCCTTTTGGGACAAAACATCATTATTAACCCTTCAGGTAAGTACATATTAGTTATTTAAAAAAAAAAACTTACATAATTTCCTGGATGGTTTGCTTTGAGTCCCGTTTTTGTTTCCTTTCTTGGCGCTTACTTTCGCCAGCGGTCGAAGACAAAGGCAAATTTTCTGTTGGGATAGCATCCGACTTGAGCTTTTTACTATTTTTTGGCGAGTATTGTAGCAACTTGTGCATCAAGTTCCGAAAATAATGTTCAGCGGTGAAATGCTTGGAACACATAAATGCATTGTTTGCATTGAATTTATCTTTTCGACCGCACTTAAAGACCCACACTTTTTGAATACTTTTTTCCTTTGGAAATCGAAAGAATTTTATTTGTTCGTTTTCTAATTGGTTTCTCTTTAATTTTTTATCATTGCTGCTATTGCAGCCAAATACCGCACAAATAACCATTTTATTTATAAAATAATTTAAACACACTGAAATTACCGAAATTACCAAATAAATTCAATGACAGCCACGAGACAATAAAAACACGATACAGATGACGTAAATATCTATGAAAGAGATGGAAATAAACATGCGCAATATCATACCATTATTACTATATACCTTGGTTTTGAGATAACAATCAAACATGGCACTACGATGATAGAGAAGACGAAAAAAGATGGCTTAAAAATTCTGTCCGTCTGTATGTCTGTCTGTTTGTCTGTCTGTCTGTATGTATAGACACCTACACCCTACAGCCCAAACGGATGGACCGAATTGCTTCAAACTTGTTATATAGACTTTTTTAGGTATTGTACAGAGAAAAAAATCAGTGTTGCTTTTTAGGTACGACCAATCATATATAGCTGAAAAAAAAAGTTTTAAAAAATGGCTAAGAACGGTACTTTCCATAGGACCGTTTTTTTTGCTTTCGACTATCTCGAAAACGACTCAACCGATTCTTTCGAAATTTCACACACATATAGCTGTAAGTAGCTCAATTTGTATTGCATACCAATATTTTTGAAAAATATTTTTTTGTATTTTTAAAAGCATTTAAAAAAAAAATTTTAAATTAATATTTTCAAAACTGCTAATTAAATTTTTTTCTAAAAATTTTAAATAAATGTATTTGCTGAATACCTATGAACTGGCGTTTTTGAATATTTTTTGAAAATTTTTTTCAAAAAAAACTTTTTTCTCAAAAACCGCTCCACAGATTTTTATAAATTTATTCTCATAAGATCAAATTTATCCAAGAAATAAAATGGCGTACTTTTTTATCAGCTCAAATTAGTTTAAGTATTTATTCAAGAATTTTGAAAATTTTATTATCAAAATCTCAAGCCCCTAAGCCACTGTCACTCATTAGAGCAAGTTCGTGCGACCCAGTCGTGCATTTTATTTTTGGCTACGTGACTCGACAAAAATATTTCCAAGAAATCGTGGTTGTTGTTGTAGTGTTCAACAAATATGAAGCAACAGGTACTCAAACCAATTGAGTAACCAGTTTGATTTAAAGAGCTCTAAATTTGATTCAAAAAGGATATATTTTTCAGAACAACCAGACAACCACTTTGATTTAATGTGTTTTGAGTTTGGTTCAGTTCAGAAAGCATTATTATGTTTCGAATTTGTTTTCAAGGGAATCGTTAATGAATCATATGTATACGCCTTTGCATGAACCACATTTTTTTTGGCTACGTGACTCGACAAAAATATTTCCAAGAAATCTTGGTTGTTGTTGTAGTGTTCAACAAATATGAAGCAACAGGTACTCAAACCAAATGAGTAACCAGTTTGATGTAGAGAGTTCTAAATTTGATTCAAAAAGGATATATTTTTAATTTAAACGCCTTTCAATAAACAACGATGATTTTTTTTTCAGATTACTTGATTATATTTCAAAGTTGTAAAAACATTAAATTAAAGGTGTTTCACTATACTATAATCAATCAAACAATTTTTTTTTTGAAACAAAGTGGATCATATTCAAATTAAAGAGCTTCAATCAAATATTGTAGCAACGTAGTTTTAAATACTTTCCTACTTAAATTTACAATGTCGTTTTTCTCTGGGTGTACTTGACAGGCGTATTCAAGTAGCGGGCGTACAAAGGTTATGTAGAGAGATCGGGTGACGCATGTGTCGGAGAAATCTTTAGACCATCGTTTCACAAAACCAAGTGTTGAGTTGGCTTTTGAAATGATATTGTCGATGTGTGCCAAGAAGTTGAGTTCTCGGTCGCATAATATGCCAAGGTCGCGGATCGCCTCCACGGAGGATATGCGTTCGTTATGGAGAAAGTAGGGCCGGGGAGGAGGTTAAATGCGCTTACGTGAAAAAGTAATTGATTGGCATTTGGTAATATTGAGCTCTAAGCAGTTTTTAAGGCACCAGATTGAGAAGCTGTCGAGATCAAGTTGAATAAGATAAGAGTCATGTGCCGATGATATAGTCTTATAAAGCTTAGTATCGTCAGCGTAGAGCGAGATATGGGAATATTTTATGACCATTTCCATATCGTTAATGGTAAGAATGAAAAGGAGTGGGCCTAAGGGGAACCCCTGAGGTAGCCAAGAAAGGATTGGAGAGGGCAGATCTGAAACGGACGCTGTAGTAACGGTTTTCTAGATAAGAGGAAATCCATTCCAAGAAGGCCTGCTCGAAGCCGAGGGAGGATAATTTGAAAAGTATTAGTCTATGTGAAATTTTATCAAAAGCCTTGCTAAAGTCTGTAGAAATGACATCGACCTCGTTCCCATTCTCAAGAGCTGAGAGGGTATAAGATACAAATTCAACAAGATTAGTGGTTGTAGACCTACACTTAAGAAAGCCATGTTGTCTAGGAGAGATGCGAGATTTGCACCGAAAACTTAGAATTTCGTATAAAATGCTTTCAAATAATTTAGGGATATGTGAAAGTTTGGCAATTGGACGCTAGTTTTTAACATCGCTCTTTTGCCCCTTTTTGTGTATAGGGGTTATAAAAGAGGTTTTCCATATCTCAGGAAATTCTCCTTGATAAAGCGATCGGTTGAACATTTTGGAGAGTGGGATAGAAAGAGCTGAGCAGCATTTTTTTAGGAAAATCGCGGGGAGACCATCAGGGCCGGGGAGAAATTCATCATTGAGTTGATTTAACTTATTCTCAACGATATTGGGGTCGACAGTAATAGGAAGTAATGAATTTAGGGAGAAATGCGGTAAATAATCGAAATAACCTGGATCAGGTATGAAGGAATCACCGGTAAAAGATTCCTTGAAAAAGGTAACAAAAAAGTTGGCTATAGCTTCCGGATTATTCGAGGTTTCGGTATTGAAAGAGAGAGAGGTAGGATAACCATCAGATTTTCTTTTACAATTGACGAATTGGAAGAACGAATGGCTTCCGTCAGGGCATAGATTTCAAAGGGTAGAGCATGAGTTTGTTGCAAAACACCATGAGTTTTGGAGCGAAGGCCTCGCACGTTCTGATAGTAGAAGGTGAGTGGGACGATTTCACTATTTAGGTGTTGGTAAGGGTTGGTTTTAGGAGTTGTTGTTATCCGATTTGAGGCGAGGTTAGAAGTTGGGTTAGGAAAGATTAGAGATATTGGGCTTGAGGGAGAAGTTGAAACTAAACTAGGAACGAAAATAGTTATTATGGTCCGCCCTGCTTCTTTGAAGGTGAGATATTCTGTTTGAATGCACAAAAGACGCATAGGTAGAAAGGTCATTTTCGACAGAGGAAGGGGTGAGGTTTAATGTTTCATGGAAGCGAATATTTTTTGAGATCAATTGGATTTGTTGATAGGCCTTCTTGAAAGATTGAAACAATTAGGTTTGTCCTTGTAACACCATTTATGCATACATTATCTTCTTTATTGTGAAGGTATGCAAAGTAGAGCCGAACATTAGAATATATACGATGTTCTTTAAGGCAAGAAAGAACATAACGGCCATCATCATTTTGATCGATAAGACGTTTTGTTAGTTTAACGGTAGGAGGGAAAAGTGGATCAAGGAATGATGTTTTGTTAGAGGGAACGGTAGGGGGCTGAGAATCAATAGGCGGAGAAAGATCTGAAGGATTATTGGATGGAGATGGGGAAGATTCAGAGTTGAGAGTATGGGAATGAATACAGTTTGGATATAATTGATTAGGGGATGTAGTCTGAGAAGCAGGCGCGGAGTGAAATGGAATGGTTTGAGAGACTTGTTTATTAGGATTAAGGTCAAAAGATACACGCTTAACAGGATTATAAGTGAGATTGCGTTGATTGAAAGAAGGGAAAACATTAGTCTTATAACTCCAGTTAGAGTTAGAACGAGGAAGAGAGGCTGGTTTACACTTAGGTGTGGATTTTGGGTGAATTTTATTTTAAAGCTTCTTGCTGGGTCTCGTAAAGGCAGCTCTGGTGTCATTCCGTGGCTTCTCGGTCCATTTTGTTATGGTCATCTTTCCTAGTTGGAGAACGTCTTCAATGCTAAAGGGAAAGAGCCATTGGTACTTTGATGGAATGCTAATTTTAAAACTTTGGTGTTTAGAGCGAGTTGCAGAGATCTTCTGACATTCTTTGATGGAAATGTTGAACTTCTTATAAAATATGTCCACAAACCAGTGCGCGTCAGCAAGATGGGGAGCGCCTTTAACAAAACATGTAGTGTAGTCGGAATTGTTGTGGAGTTTCCTAAGTCTGTTATTCCATTCAGACATGGTCCAAGTAGTTCCAAAACGATTGATAGTTGGTATATCTGGTGAGGGAGGGGGTTGAAAAGCTGGTAATTGCGATGATGTCGCAGTAGATGGCGGCTGAAGAAAATGATGGAGTCCTGGTAGAGGTGGTAAGGTTGCAGTTGGCAGAAGAAGCGTTGGTGTTGAAGAAGATATTGAGACCTTGGAAGTGTCTTTTGTAGGATTTTGAGCAATATCTACAGCTTCGTCCTGGGAAGATGCTTGAGTCGAAGGTGGGAGTGATTGACAGAGTGATAGAGGTGTATAGGGCGTGGAATCCATTATTTCGGCCAGAATTGAATTGTTGTAAGCAGATGGGCTTTGTTGGAGTTGGTCTGGAATGCGGTCGATTTTGCAGGAAGCCATTCTGATGTCTTCTTGTGTTTCACCAATACTAAGCCGATCTTCCAAAAGGTCACTATTCATTAGGTTTATTTTGCTTACTACTTCTTCAAGTAGAGCAAGAGGATGACGTTAACCAGGAATCACAATTTTGGAAGAATTTTGCATATGCAAATCAAGGTCGGAGCGGATAGTTTTAATGTTTTGGTTTAGTTTTTCAATAGAGCCGGCTTTTTGATAATTATTCAATAATTTTGTAAGTTCGGATTTAAACGATATAATTTTTTGTTCGATTCGGTCATCGCGAGAGCTATTGGACACTGGTACCGTTAACGCGGCAAGTTGCTTTTCAAAGGAAGAATATTTCAAAGCAGATCGTCTATCCGAGCATTCAAAAGCGTTTCTCAGATCATCGAAATTTTTAACTAGATCATCTAACGGTTGCATCTGACAAATAATTTTTTTATGTAGTTGCTTAATATCGGCCATGATAGTGGTATTGTAGTCGCTGAGACATGTAATGGCAAGCATAACGTGCGATAAAGATATATCTTTGCAATCATCGCAGTAGAAGAAGAAATTCGCCATATAGTCTTTTAAATACATACTCGATCGTTTACCGCAAACATCACTACACGCAACTTGGTCAGCATATTTATGGTCAAAGTCTGCACACTAGGCAAAATCACAACAATTCGACATAATTATTAAAAAAGGTAAAGACACGGCAAGTAGTTTATTAATGGGTCACACACTCTTTAGTGGAAAAAACACTCGCGAAAAAAGGGGTCAGTCAAGTGAGGTAACAAAAAATGTTGTGTAAGTGGGGCAAAAAAACAAAAATTTGTTTTGGGTAGATAAGCACGAAACAAAATTGCAACAAAGGGAAAAGTTGAATTGCGGAGCTAAATTGATTATGCGATTGCACTCGCCGACGGCTTTCTAGATATGTATGTATCATTAGCGATCACGCAAGTTTAAAGTGGCTTATGACACAAAAAGACCTTGAAGGACGTTTAGCCCGTTGGAGTTTTAAGCTCCAAAGTTTTGACTTCGTGATCGAGCATAGAAAGGGTGTCCAAAATGTAGTCCCTGATACTCTCTCAAGAATTCATATGGAAGAGATCACGACCGAAGATTTAACATCAGGAGTTGACTTTTACTCACCATATTTCTCTTCTTAGGAATATGTTGACCTAAAGAAAATAACTGAACGCGACCAAGACAGACTTCCTGATATTTGTATATCAGACGACCGAGCATGAAAGCTATGGGTTCCTAAAGAGTTGTGTGAATTGCTGTTGATAGCAGCACACGATTCACCTGCGTCAGGACATGGTGGTATATCGAAAACTCTTGCAAAATTACGGCAAAAATATTTATGGCCGGGGATGGCCACCGATGTTCAGAAGTGGGTACTATCGTGTGACACTTGCAAAAGTAGTAAGCCTGTCAACATAACGACTCGGCCGCCGAGACAACAGACAATTACTGAACAACCATTTTAACGCCTATATATTGATTTCCTTGGACCGTATCCAAGAACAAAATAGGGCAACACGCATATCATTATTATATAAGATCATTTTAGTAAGTATGTATTTTTGAAAGCAATACGAAAAGCAACGTCATCTGAGGTAGTTAAATTTTTGGAAGAAAATGTGTTTCATGTCTTTGGTGTTCCAGAATATGTTCATTCTGACAACGGAAAACAGTTCGTTTCGGAATTGTTTTCAAGTTTCTTAAACCGTTATGGAGTTAAACATGTACGTACTGCATTTTACTCTCCCCAAGCAAACGCTTCCGAGAGAGTAAACCAATCAGTCTTGTCCAAAATTCGATCCTACCTCGGTAGTGATCAAAAGCACTGCGATCAACATGTAAGCAGCGTTGCATTTTCATTGCGAAATGTTGTGCACGATGCTATTACTGTTTAGCCTTATTATGCAGTATTTGGATTTCACATGATTCAACATGCGAAAGTTTATGAGTTGCTGCGAAAGCTAGAACTTTTGAAAGAGTCCAAAGACGAAATTCTCACCAAAGAAGATCGACTTGAACTCATACGTGCAAAGATTTTTAATAATCTGAAACTTGCACACGAAAAAAGTAAAAAGATATACAACACGAGAAGTAGGGAGGTACAATACAAAACAGGATAGGTAGTTTTCCGCAGAAACTTTAAACAAATTAGCAAAGCGGAAAACTATAACGCAAAACTAGGGAAAAAGTTCCTAAAATCAATTATTTTAAGACCGGTTGGAAATTCCCTCTACGTGGTAGGTAACCTCAATGGTGAAAAAAAGGAACCTCTCACGCAAAAGACCTACATGTCTAATTTTTGTGTTGAAAAGTGACGCACTCAGATGAAGTTGCTTTCAACAAACTGTGATAGTAGGTTAGTGTAATAAATGTTAGAATAGTTAGTGTATACTAAGTATATATAGTCACAGTTTATTTATTTGTTTAATAGCTTTAATTATTTATTTATCTTATTTTATCTGTGATATTTTTATCTTTAATTTAAGTATAGTTTATCTGTTTACATTTATTAATCTGTGATATTTTTACCTTTAGTTCAAGCATATAGTATATTTATTTATTTATTTATCGTAATCTGTGATATTTTTGAGAAGTCAAAAGGACCTGATTTAGTTTAAGTAGATAAAGTTATTTACATTCAGCTTTCTGTGATATTTTCTTTTAGTTTATAGTACCTGATTAGTTTAAGTATGGTTCATCTTCTTTTATCTGTGATATTTTATTTAGTTTAAGTAGGTATAGCTTATTAATTTATTTATATATATTTTATTTCTGTGGTGTTAGACTATTTATATATCTCTATTAATTGTGTTCAGTGTACCTGTTTATTTATGCATAATTATGTATGTATGTAATTTTTTGTGTGTGAAATTCTTATTGTTCCTCACATCTAAATAAAATAATAACGAAGCCCGACTAGAATTGAAATGAGAGCACGAGTTTATCTCAAGGAGTGGGCTCAGCCACACATTACCGAGACATAGTAATAATCTTACTAGAGCCTGTTATGGAGCCAGCCAGACTAACTAACCTGGTCAGTCCAAGAAAGTAAAGACAAACAGCCGTCGTTTGTCGCGGCGGTGAAAAATACGGTACGGGCTCACCGCAGAGCCTTTACATTTGTTTGTTTGTTTGTTTTTTGTTTCTCCTGTCTGCTTTCGGGACTTTGGTGTCCTGGCTTGTGCGGCCTTCTTCTGTTGCTTGCAGGGCACCACATTCATAACACCTGAAAAAAATTAAATTGTTAAATTGGCTTTTTAAAATAAATATAAAGAAATGCCAAGCCAATAAACAGATTGCGTTCTGAAAAATTCCAAGTGACAACACGGACATTTTTCAGAACCGATATACAAACTGAAAACATTGGCAATTTTCAAAATTATTATATTCCTAAACGTTCTCAATACGTTAAAGAACAAATTGGAATAATAATGTTGGAAATTTCAACACTTTAAATCAATAAATTTTAACAATATATACTCAGCTTGTTCAATTTGCTGCATCCCTCGTTGTTTATGTTTTTTTTTTTTTACAGTTCTTATTTTATTTTTGAGATTATTGTTTACCTCTTCAGGTGCGCATGCGAAAGTCGATATCTTTCTTCCTCGCACCTGAAGGAAAGGGGGTGAGGTAAATCAAAAGTGAATTCCACATTTGGTGAAATTAAAAGAAATTTAATTTTTGCTTGTGTAGACTTTTTAAATGTAAGGAAATTAAGTAGTTTTGTTTGTAATATGTATTAAGTTTATGTTTATTTAATGTATGATGGAAAACATCATTATTAGTGCAATATGTAGGTAGGTAAGTTAAATTTTAAGTATATGGGCTAGGGGTAAATTGCAATTTAATGATAAGGATAGGAGATGCTGCCTATTATTTTTTTATAGATATGGATTGAAATAGTTATCTCACTCAGATGTAGAGGTAACTATTTACTTATATGAAATTGAAGACGGGCTGACCTTGGTAGGATTTCATGGTCATAGAGATATTGAATTAAAGTATACGAACCTTTTAAACGGCCATTATCTGTTTGAACCCAAAATTCAAATTGTTCGAAAGTCGAGAGGTTTTGAGTGAATTTTTTTTTTGAAACGAAGAAATAGAAACTGAAAATTAAAGTGAATTGTACAAAGGAAATTAGGTAAAGTGGAAAAAAATGATTCAAGTGATAGTTAATTCAATTAATAGATATTTATATTCATATAGATAAGAATACCTACAAGGAGAACGTAATTTTGGGAAAAATCAAAAGAAAGTTTATTTTTTGAATCTCTTAATTGCAGTTCACAAATAATTGCAGAGGTATGAAAGTTTAATGAAATTTCAATCGTACTGGAAGTAAATTGAACTATCTGATCTTGGTTAAGGTTCTTCTTACCTGAGCTGCCAAGGACTGCACCAGCGGGCCTGAGCCTCTGCCAGTTTTTTTGTTGTACCGCCAGCGAAGACATACTAAGGAATCATTCTTTTGAAAAACAATCAAAAAAATAGCATTAATTTGTACACAGAGCATTATAGTGTCCGGGATTTGTTTTGATATGCTTTGTGGTGTTGTGAGAGAACAAAAAAGACTTCGCTGACCTTGAATAAACTCAAGATCATTATTTTTTTTTTTTTTTTACATATCCAATGTGAAGAACCAAGAGATCCAGAGTTAATAAATCAATTTTGTTAGTGTTGTAAAGAATTCAGTTCTCCATTTTTTGTTTAAGTTCAATTTTTTTTAGTTAGTAATTTTTTTATTGGAAAAGTGAATCGTGGTTGTGGTTGCTGATTTTTAATAATTTTCTTTATTTATAAAATTAAATATCAATCCACGCCAGTTCTTCGTAGTGCTGCCGGCAGGACACCGAGGGACCGAGACAAGTAGTAAGTCCTAAGTATTAAGACCAGACGGTCCTTTTAAAAAAATAATTAAATTCAGTCAGCATTGCCCCATAAACTTTTCATCTTAGGTTAGTTTAATATAGTTTTTTTTTTATCATAGATACTTTTTTTTTTAGTTCTTAAGAATTTGAATTTACATTTTTTTAGTTAATAGTTTTTTTATTAGAGCTAGAGAGCTCAATTTTGTTAATGGAATTTTTAAATAAAATTTATAAAGTGGTATGAAAATTAATATTATGAATTGCTAATTTTTTTATAGCTAAGGGTGTGTGGAGGCGGACAAAGCCGTCCTGATGCAGAATTTCCGGTAGTATGACTTGACATACTAACTGTACGCTACAGACAGTTTGCGACTGGTTGGTCATTTTAGGGGTTACTTCCGAGCATCGGCCATGGAAGTAACGTTCGGAAGTATCTTTCAGATACTTGGGTGGGTTGGCCAGGCCTTCGTCAATTACATCTGGCGAGCGCTTGGAAATCAGTAGTACGGTACCTGGAGGGGGATAAAAAAGTAAAGTGCTTTAGTCTTAGGGTTTAGATTAAGGCAAATTTAAGATTTATATAAGTGTTTTTATTTCGGTGACGGGATTTAATTTTTTTATGATTTTTGGTGATGGGAAATTTGATCTTTTTTATTATTTTGAATTTTAGGTAGGTTTAGTTAGATTTTTAAAAGCACTATACTTACATGTTCCTTCAGGTAGCGTCAAAGCCCTTCGATTTTTGGTAACTTTTCATACCTTTTAACGTAGCATCATTCCTTTTCAAATCTAGTCTTCCTTTCCTATAACTTTCTTCTTTTTCTGGCACGATAATTTTGATTGTCGTGCAGGTGGGATAAGTGGAAGCGGCAAAGAACCTTCAAGTTTCCGTCGAGCATAGCCGTGCAACGACAAGCGTGCCGCCGCGCCTCCCTTCTACTTTCTCAAAGTAAGTCCTCTGTGGAACACTGACTCGCAACATAGTTTAATTCTTTAAGATTAGGTAACCATCCTCTTTATATTAAGGTATCCTTGTGATGATAAACTTTTTCGGTTTGAGCTTGATGCTGGGGAACGTAATACAGTGATTCACAAAACGACTGGCTGGAGAGAAAGTTTTCAATTTAGCAGTTTAAAAGTGCAAATGAAGCGGATGAGGAGCTTTTAAAGCATCTATCTAAAAGCTTCAATAGTGTTTTTTCAAACAAGTGCGATCCTATTGTTACGGTAAATTTTACCGCAACAAAAACTTCCTTTCGGTCGTTCTTTTCTCCTTTTCTTTGTTCTCGTTGTGGCTGCAAAATATTGGCGAAGTTGAGGGCAACCATGGTCTCATCAACCAGTGGTGTACCTAGCCTATTTTGCAAAAGCACCAAAGCAGGTGTTCAAGGACGACGTAATAAAAGGAGAAGAGAGCCGGCGGATGAGCCGAAGAAGTAACGAGTCAGGCGGACTCTTACTTACCAGTGGCGATTCCTCTCAGTTGGCTAGGTTGGCTGCGCCAACCCAAAAATAAATAAATGCAATTTATATTAAAAGTATCATGAAATAATATTTTGTGTACAAAATACAAACCTGATTAAGTTTTCTTAAAACCCATGTGTTTACCTAATTACAACAAAACATTTTTGATTCCAATAGAACTAACCGCAGCAATCTCGTGACATTTTACTCCCATTCAAAATTTCTCGTCTTTCGCATGCTTTCTGTTTACGATCTAGAATGGCATTGGATAATAGCGCATTCACATTCTAATTCAAACCGTATCCAAACTCCCCTTTCCCTTCGTGTACTGCTTCATTCCACCTTTAATGCATAAAACCGATGCTCAAAATAATAGCCATACTGCGAACGGTGAGTGAAAGGAAAACAAATAAAAACTCAGCCAGCCATCGCATCATTGGCAAAGCACAAGCAGGGTTGAAAATGTAAACCTAGAAAAGGAAGCAGATTGCCAGGAAAATCTAAATAGGTTTGCAAAAAGTATTAAGTACTAAGTAGGGTCTACATTAAAATGAAATGCACGAATTTGTCGCACATACCTACTTGATCTGTGGGTGCCATAGATGGTTTTTAAGCAATAAAATTAAAAACTACTCTTTGTTGTATAAAATATGCAACTAAGCTCAAAATATTTGTTTAAGAAGTGTTTATTTCCCGCATTTCGAGCATATTGACAGTGCTATAAGATACGTCAATTTTACCGTTATTTTCGTTATACGAAGACGAGTAATTGAAATAATTTGCTTCTATACATCAGATGTCCGTTACTTGAATTAAGCCCAAACATAAGAACAGTTTAGAAATCAAGAAAATTCTACCAACAAATACACACAAAGGGCTTAACACGATATCTAGAAAAAAAATTAGAGCAACAAAATCTAGAAAAAAAAATACTTAGAATTGGGAAAATCCAGAAAACCGAAAATCTAGAATACTTAATTTCGAAAATCCAAAATCTAGAAAAAGAAATCTAGAATGGACAAAATCTAGAATTATTAATATTAATACTTGATTTAGAATCCCTCTAAATTAAAAAAAGTCTAGAATACTTTTTTTCTAGATTCTAGACTCCATCTTTTCTAGATTTTATCTTTCTATATTTTTTTTTATAGATGTTGTCCTTTCTAAATTCTGACACTCTGGATAACGTCGTCGTGATCCCGCCCACAAAGTACATACAAATTGTTTAAACCATTTTTAAGAAATTTGGTAAACATTAAAATTTTTTTCTAAAACTCAAGGGTTCGATATGTGCTAGCTACAATTAAGCAACCGTTACTCCTTAAAACATATGTGCGATCTTGTGGGTGCTATGAAAGATATATACTTTAGGAAGTGCGAACTATTTCGTTAATGTGGTTGTCCACTTTAATAAAACCTTTGAAACCTGTTTTCCGTAAATATCATTTGTAGCCGAAAACTAACAAAATGAAGTTTGTTTTTTCTATGTAGCAAAGTTGAATTAAAATCGTTCAAGCCTTTTTTGAGCAAATTAGAAATAAAATGCACGACTGGGTAGCACAAACTTGCTCTAATGTGTGACAGTGGTCTAGGCTCTAGGGGATTGAGATTTTGATAAAAATACATTTTTCAAAATTCTTAAATAAATATTTTAAGTAATTTGAGCTGAAAAAAGTACGCCTTTTTATTTCTTGGATGAATTTGAATTGATTAGAATAAATTTATGAAAATCTATGGAGCTGTTTTTCAGAAAAAAAAAGTTTTTTTTGAAGAACTTTTTGAAAGCATTTAAAAAAAAAATCAAAAAGGCTAGGATATAGGTATACATTTATTTAAAATTTTTGAACAAAATTTTATAAGCAGTTTTCAAAATACGTATTAATTTTTTAAATAAAAAAAATGCTTTTTAAAATACCTACAATAAAACATCTTTTAAAAATATAGGTATATGCCTTCTTGCAGTATATAAATTAAGCTACCTACCACTAATATAACGCAATTTTGAAAGTATTTGTTGAGCCAGTTTTGAGATATCCAAAACAAAAACCGTCCTATGGAAAGTACCGTTTTTAGAAAATTAAAAAAAAAAATTCAGCCATATGATTGGCTGTACTTAAAAAGCAACAGTGATTTTTTTTTAAATTAAAATTGTTAGTGCCGTTTTTGAGAAAAATATGCTTTTACGATCGCGTTCAAATATAGTATAAAAGTTTTTCATACAAATGAAAAAAATTAAAAATTCATTTTTAAACGTAAATTTGCTTCTTTTTACTTTACTTTTGGATCTTTGGTGTAGCCAACCTAATATTGGAGACCAGGAATCGCCACTGTTACTTACATCAAACGAGCAACAACTTCTTTCAATTATCTTTTTATATTAAAATGGAACATAACGTAACGTAACTTTTAACATTAACTTAAAATAACGTTAATTTGTTAAATATACAAAATGGGTTTTTAACGCGTGTAAGATTAGTCCTGTAGAATTTTGAAATTGATTTAAAAGTAATGCTCCTTTCTGTATCTCCGCAAATAGTTTGTTGAATAATTCACGCTTCGAATCCCGCGCGATAGTTGTAGAGTAGGTAATAGGAAAAAGCCTAGTGCAGACTCCTCCTCAATTTTATTTCTTTTCAATTTTTCTCGAAAATAGTTTTAGTTCGAAAAGGGTCTGAACTCGTCCATTATGTTTCGGCAAGTTTTGGAAACACATCCAACAACTTGTTGAAACTGTGGTTGTGTGCTTGAGAGTAAGTTTTGGCAAGTTTTGGAAACACATCAAAGAACTTGTTGAAACCGTGTTTGTGTTTGTGTGAGAGTGAGTATGTTTCGTTAAATCCCACCACGGTTGTTTTCTAGGAGAGCATCATGCTTGCAGAAAGCCGTGACCGATGATTTCGAAACGAATGGTTGTGTTGTATCGTTGTATGTATGAGTGAATGATTAGAATGGACGAGGGAAGAAAGTGGTTGTTAAAAATTAGCTTGGAAGGCACTCTTGGAAAAAAATCGAGGAGGAGACATATTTTTATGTTTATTTTGGATCGAGGATTTTTGGAATTGACTAGAATCAGGATTCAAGACGTGAGGAGTTGAAAAAGAGACACTAGAAAGGAATTTTTACCAAGATAAGATAAGTAGTATGTGTTAGATTGTGAATATAAATATATATTTAAAATTCTAAAATATATATTTATATTCAACGTGTATACGAGTTTTTCCCTATAATTTTCGAGAGGCGCTTTAATTGTTAAAAACCCATTTTACTTTCCTTTTTTTTTTTTGTCTTTTAAATTGCTCTTATTTTTATTTAGCTTCAATTAGTTATTAATGTTGTCTTTGAGCCAAACGGCCATTTTTAAATTGTACAAACCCCTTTTATTCGAAAAGACTTTCGTGTTTTAGTCCAGGGATCTTCTTTCCCATGGTTTCCCAAAACAATAAAATAACTAAATTTTTTTAAACATAACTCTTTCTTTTAATTCCATTTATTCGGTTCTTTACGTTCTATAATTAGTTTTGGAATTTTCTAATTCGGTTTAGAAAAAAATTCCTGCCGCCCACTTTTTATCAAAAGAAGCCCAAAAATTCTTCCACCGAACCCACCCCAGCTGAGCAGCCGTGGTGACAGCTATTTTGATCTAGCTGTTATTACACTTTTTTTCGCATTCTCCTTTGTGTCCTTCCTTCGTAGTAGATTGAGTAAACAAATAAATAATTCGTGTCGTGCGTCGCCGCCGTCGGTATCGGTGTACAATTACTTTTTTTTCTTGTTTTCTGAAATTAAATTGATCGCGTTTTAAAAGATCTATTAGATTAATAAATTAATTAAATTACCCCCTTTCCCCTATCGTGTACCGCGGAAAAAAGGGCAATACTATTAAAAAAAAAGCCAGGAATTAATTTAGAAGAAAAGTCCATGTTTGGTGCCACACGGTTTGCGGGAAACTGTCGGAAAGGAACTGGAGTGTTAGGTGGAAGATAACATTTTGTACCCAGTGAGGATGCTAGGTATGGTGATTGTGAATAAATTTGTATAAACTAATAACTATCCCCTTCCGCGGGTTGATGACATCTTTACGAATCTATCCAGTTGTTCATGTTTTTGTGTGCTTTATTTGAAAGGTTCCTATGGGAGCGTATCGGAATCCCGCTTTTAAAAAATCCCGAAAAAAAAGTATTAAAATCCCGTCTGCTAAAATACTGCTTTTTTAAAATCCCGTCTTCTAAAATCCCACATGTTCAAAATCCCGATCTATTATAATCCCGCTTTTTAAAATCCCGACAAATCCCGCTAATCCAGTTTTTTTTATAAAATAAGCTTATGTTATAAAGTCACGCGCAGTAAAAAAAAATAATGAGAAATAGAAACAAATATGAGTAAAACAGGTTTTTTGTGTCGCATTGCTTATAATATACAAAACTAATAAAATAAAAAAATTTGTTAATGGTTTAAAGTTTTTTTTTTGTTCCCTTTTGAATAATATCGTATAGCATTACTTTATACTTTTTTCTTGTAATTTACTGAAGATTGTCATATTCATTGTTAAAATAAAATGCATTTAAAAAAATCACTCATTGCTTAATATATTTTAATTTTCTTACTATCCCGCTTTTGCAATCAAAAGTAGTTGTTTTATTTTAAAAAATCGCGCGATTTTTTAAAATAAAACAACTACTTTTGATTGCAAAAGCTGGATAATAAGAAACGGGATAGTAAAAAATGGGATTATAACAGACGGGATTTTAAAAAGCGGGATTTTAAAAAAGCGGGATAATAAAAAGCGGGATTATAAAAAGCGGGATTTCAAGATCGGGATTTTAAGAAACGGGATTATAAAAAGCGGGATATCGAACCCAACCCGGTTCCTATGAATAACTGAAATGATAGAAGAATGTCAGGAATTACTGACTATAAACACACATATATGGTTGTTTCCATTTCGACGGCTAATTTTTGGCAGTAAATGTGCTCCCGCTATTTTCCGGACAATGGATAAAATTTTGAAGGGAACAAGAAATGCTTAGTGCTATTTGGATGCTAGGTATGGTGATTGGAGGTCTGGATGAGAGGGATTGTAAAAGAAATTTAGAAAGTTTTTTTAAGAGGTGGGAAATGTTCAAGGTCAAGTTTAACATACAAAAATGGCAATTTATTAAGGAAAATATTGATTAAATGGGCCACATAATTACAAAAAAAAGAGTATTTAGCTCAAAAACATTAGGTTTGAAGCGATTCAGAAGAAGTTCCTAAGAATGTACAAAAAAATAAAACTTATAAGCAACAACAACACCAAAACAGCAAAATTTCTAGCTAAATTAAACAACGAAAATAATGCCCTCCAAGTTTTAGATGGCTATAAATCTCAAAGGCACGGTCATTTCAATAATTCGAGATCATCCAGTACCTTTAAGACATAGACGTGGGAAGCTCTTGAAGCTCAGTAAACATCTTCGTGCGAAAAGCACTTGAATAAAAGTTGTACTACGAGACGACAAATTTATTGTTGATGGGATAATGTGTCGCTTAGAATCAAATCGAGAAAAAGGGCAAAAACCTATAACCTCTAAACTATTGCAGATACGAGTAGTTATGCGAAATATATTTTTTTTTGTATTTGTAAGTAATTTTGTATAAGATAAAACAATAATTGAAATAAAAAGACTTCCTAAAAAATAAAACAGGATTTTTTAGGCCTCTCTGATCCTGAAATATAAAAAAGGCGTTTCTGAATGTAAATACAAAAATATATAGTACCGTTTTGATTTCCAAAATCATAAAAGATAAAAAACCTGTAATAAAAGAATTTTTTTTATTAAAGAAACATAAAAACAAAAGAAAATACTTGTATTGTAAATAAATCAAAGTATTTTTTTTTTATAAAAACACAAGTGAGTATGGAAACACAGTCTTATAGGAACAAGTTTGTTTACAATGACAAATGTTTTTTGTTTAGTAATTAAATTTGATTTTTTAAACACCCCATATTTTCAAAAAGGTTAGTTTAGGACCGTTTTGATTCTAAGTGACCAAAATGTTCTTTTACAAGAGAGCTACAAGATATAATCCTTTTTTTTTGTTTCAAACGGATCTATTTTTAAAGTTATAAGCACTTGAACTTCGACTTTAGAATCAAGACTACCTTATCTATTTTTTTTGTAATAATAAAGACAGTCTTATTTTCACTATATATGATTTTGTTTTCAAAACGGACCTATTTCTTCTGTAAATAACAACAAAGATCTATAATATTTTTTCAAAAGGGGCCTATTACAAAATAAGAATACTACCTTGATAGCAATGGCGTCGTATTGGCTTTTGAAAAACAAAACTATAAACCAAGTGGAAATTATATTTCCCATAGTCGGACACTCCAATATTCTTTCAGATAGAGTATTTGCCGAAATCGAAAAAAAGTTACACATAGAAACAATTTTGTTCCCCGAAAAATACCGCGAGATCTTTTCCGAACACGGTAATGTGATGAGACTTGGAACAGAAAATTATCCGGTATTAGATTGGAAGAGTGCTTTCAATTATTCAAACCAACCAAACGTTTCGTGCTGTCTCAGAAGATAGGCGTCGTAAGATTCAGGGGAGAGTTAGGTTATAAATCTGATGTTGGTGTTTCAAGGTCATTCGTACGAGTGCAGTTAGGAGTTCCACTAACTGATGCAAGGAAAACGGATATCGACGAGCTCATAATACATTACTGTGGTGAAAACTGGTGCCAAAACAAAGAGCTATGGTTCTACAGAAGAATTTTGGAAGTAGAAACCATTCAAGATTCTGTAGAAGAAAAAAAAATATTGATGTGATTTCATTGAGGAAATTCCATTAAGCGTTTAAAAAATCAAATTTAATTACTAAACAAAAAACATTTGTCATTGTAAACAAACTTGTTCCTATAAGACTGTGTTTCTAAACTGACTTGTGTTTTTATAAAAAAAAATACTTTGATTTATTTACAATACAAGTATTTTCTTTTGTTTTTATGTTTCTTTAATAAAAAAAATTCTTTTATTACACGTTTTGTATCTTGTATGATTTTCGAAATCAAAACAGTACTATATTTTTGTATTTACATTCAGAAACGCCTTTTTTATACTTCAGGATCAGAGAGGCCTAAAAAATCCTGTTTTATTTTTTAGGAAGTCTTTTTATTTCAATTATTGTTTCATCTTATAAAAAATTACTTACAAATACAAAAAAAAATATATTTCGCATAACTACTCGTATCTGCAATAGTTTAGAGGTTATAGGTTTTTGCCCTTTTTCTCGATTTGATTCTAAGCGACACACTATCCCATCAACAATAAATTTGTCGTCTCGTAGTACAGCTTTTATTCAAATGCTTTTCGCACGAAGATGTTTACTGAGCTTCAAGAGCCTCCCACGTCTATGTCTTACAGGTACTGGATGATCTCGAATTATTGAAATGCCCGTGCCTTTGAGATTTATAGCCTGTTCTAAGACTTGGAGGGCATTATTTTTGTTGTTTAATTTAGCTAGAAATTTTGCTGTTTTGGTGTTGTTGTTGCTGTATCGAAGCTCAAGTGGACTGTATAATCAAGATCAATTAATAAATATGTGGAAAGAAATAAAACACGATAATTTATAGTGGAAAAATGTTATAAAAAACCACTTATTAGCACGTTTATTCCTTCTCGGTTCAAAATCCTGCTTAAGACTAACCCTCACTCGTGCTTGTTCGCAGAACAAGCACTCTTTCGTTAAGTTCTTACGTTAAGTTTTATTTGCATTTGATTGTATTTTCTTATACTTATTTGACCATCGAATGCAGAGTTGCCAGGACTCATGCGATTCGATACAGTCCCGGCGAAAACCTACGGTTTTCCACTCCTTTCGCTTTTATTTTAAATATATCTCTGCTAAATACAAATTTATTTTAATATAAAAATCATTCAAGCTCCTTGATTGGTAAGATGCCGATCTTCTGTACCGGTGTCGTAAGTTGATCGCTCGCTGTTTGCAGAACCACGCTCCTTATTAGTCCATCGCTGCCTGGTATTAGTTTTAGTATCCGCGCCCTCGCCCACGCTGATGATGGGAAATTGTCTCTCCTGATTATGCAGAGTTGTCCTTCTGTCAAGCCATATTTCTCCTTTCGCCATTTCTTTCTCTAGTATAAAGTAGATAAGTACTCTTCCTTCCATTTGCTCCAGAAGAGTGCAAGCATAGTCTTGCGCTCCTTGCACAATTGTATGCCCTTGGTATTTGGCATCTCATTGGTTATAAACGTTAACGGTAAAACAAGTGGTTCACCAACCAAAATGTCCCGGCGTTAACGCCTGCAAATCAACAGGATCATCGCTTAATGGATATAGCGGTCTTGAATTCAAGATGGCTTCTATCCCAGTAATTAATGTCAAAACCTGCTCATATGCCATGACCTTCGCTCCAACAATTCTCGTCAATTGATATTTCATCGACTTTATCGCTGCTTCGTATATCCCATCTGATGTGGTGCCGCAGGAGTCATAAACTTCCATTCCGTCTCTTCTCTCTTTCAAACTTAAGTGTTCAAATGTATCCTTCACTAACCAACGCTCTTTGGCTTTCTGCAATTCCTTCGCTGCACCGACAAATGCTGTACCATTGTCGCTTATATTCTTTCACACCTGCCCCTTCTTGCTATGAATCTTTCGAAACAAGCAATGAACGCCACTGAATTCAGATTTGATACCAAATCTATATGCACTGCTCTAGTTTTAAGGCAAACAAAGACGGAAACCCAACATTTCTGTCTTATTATTTGCTCACCTGCTCTGTCGACCATCGTTATTTCGAATGGACCTGCATAGTCTACCCGTGTGTAGAAAAGCCTTCCCTGCTGTTACTCTCTCTGATATCAAATCAGCCATCAATTGCATCTCAAAAAGTTGATCATACCGCATGCAAACCAAACACTTATGTATGTAAGTAATTCTTCAGCTCACTTCGGAGTTTTGGAATCCAGAATCTCTGACGAATGTCCTGCATCATGACCTGCACTGCTCCATGATTCGTTGCTGTATGCGCATTATCCGTGATCAACCAAGCCAATCGAGAACCATTTGGCACGATAGCTGGATGCCTTCTCTCGCATCCCATCTCTGCTCTTTCCAATCTCCCTGCTACTCTCAGAATCTTTTCACCATCTAAGATTGGCTTTAAGGATTCTATCCTGCTATCAGGCAAACACCTGTCCTTCTCTATACATGTGATTTCCTTCGCAAAATATTTTTCCTGCCCTTTTGTCAACAGGTGACCGATTGATTTCATCCTCTCTTCAGATGGTTGTCCAGGTACTGCTGTATCTCCTGCACTCTCATCTGCTCTATTCCTTCTTTTCACTTGACGTGCAGAACGTCTCCATCTCTTTCCATCTATCTCTTCATCTTCCTTTCGTTGCTTTATTTTTGCTTTTTATTACATAGCTGATTACATTAATCGCCTTCTCTAATGTAGACGTGTATTCAATCAATAAAATACTCCTTCACCAGCACTTCAGATAAATAAATAAGGGCTCTGTAAATTTTGTTAACACGAAAATCTTCACCTCATCCCTCCCCCCATCTGAAACATTTGGCACAAACTTTTCAGATGACCAGCTCGACCGAGGTTTTGCCAATAATTCCGGCCCATGCAACCACAACTTGTTATCAACCAATGCTGATGGCTTTATTCCTCTTCTTAGAATATCAGCCGAGTTATACTTCGTTCCAACATGTCTCCACCTTTTGACTTCGGTATATGTTTGTATAGACGAGGCTCTATTCGCTGCAAACGTTTTTAAATTGCATGGTAATTTACTTATCCAAAGCCGCGCTACGAGTGAATCTGTCCAAAGATCATACTCGATACCTTCCCATTTCATTGTTTTAATGACGTTTACAATTAACCGTCAGAATAGCTCCGCTGCTGCTTGCTCTTAGCACTGTATTGCCACCGTTGTAAGTGGTGCAACCCGTGTTCTTGCTGTGATGAGATCTGCTGTGATCCTGCCGTACGTATCGTTCTCAGAAAAATCACTGCTCCATATGCCCTCTCAGAAGCATCCAAACATCCAGGTAGCTCTTTTCGTACTTCTTCATCTTCAAATTTTCACGTTCTCTAAGTATGTTATTTCCTGCCAGAAATCTCTCCATCTCTCATTTTTCTCTCTAGGGAGTCAACACAGCTCACTACGCTTCTCTTGGTTGTTGCCTGCTGAGTCTCCGGTGTTTTTACCACAAACGTGAATTGATCCTTCTCAAGCAGCCACTTCCAACCCAAAACTGATTTTCTCATCATCCTGGAACATAATTGACTCCTGCTCTTCATAGTTCATGTCCTTCACAAGAGCTTTGGAATTGGATTTCCATTTTCTAAGCTCAAAATCTGCCCCTTTTAAAACATGATCGAAATCTTTTGATGACTTGATCTCCTTCTCTTCAGAATCACCACCTGTGGTGCAGTCATCCATATAAAATTCCTGCTTAATTATCTTTGCAGCTTCTGGAAACTCCTGGTATGCCCCCCTTGCACATTGTACAGTATTATAAGCTGAAGAAATCACACCATAAGTGACTACTGTCAGCCAATATTCTATCAAATTGTCCTGCGGGTTTTCTATCCAAAATATACGCTGCAAATTCCATTGTTCCTTCGCCACCTTCACCATTCTGAACATCATTTTAATATCCGCAGTAATAGCGAAACGGTACGCATCGAAATTTCGTGCAGATCCTTCTGTTAGTTTTCTCCAAGCAATTGCACTTCATTTAATGAAGTACCTTTATTTGTCCTGTAGCTCGCATCAAATACGACCCTTAACTTTTTGGTGACGCAATGATGTGGTATATGGTTTTGCCATGCACTGTACCAGTCACTGGTGTCATATGTCCTGCTTCTTCATGTTCTCTCATAAACTCCTGGTATTTTTGTTTCAACTCAGGATCTCCTGCCAACCTTCTCTCCAAAACAAAGAACTTACACTTGGCTGTAATGTCTGAACTTCCAAGCTCTTTCACTGTGTTACGGTAAGATTTACCGCAACAAAAATCATTCTTTCGGTTCTTAAAACCTGGTCAAATCGTGCGCTTTTGGCACGGTTCAACTCTCGATATTTGTTTCCGCTCCATCCCAACCATTCCTTTTTTTTTTACCCACATTTTGAGTCCGTTGTCCTCTGGGAGTTTTGAGAGTGACTCAGAGAGGATAACAAAGCAGGTTATTTTCCATCGGGTTGAGCCAGCGGACGAGCTGGAGACTTGCCCGCAACGTATTCTAATTAAATCGTGCTGAGCCAGCGGATGAGCTGGAGACTCACACGCATTAGTCTATCGTGTCGAGCCAGCGGACGGGCTGGAGACTCGCACGCATAGTAAAGAAAGTGATGAAGCTTTCCAACGAGTTCGACAGAGGAACCCACAACAACACAACAAAGTGTGAATTATAGTCACACCACCGTAAATTTAGAATGGCCGAGTGCCCACCGTAAAGTGTCTGATATCAAAGAAAGATAGCAATGATGTGTTTTTCTCCGTAAATATTATCTGCGCGAAGGTCTATGGAATTTAGATTATTCTTGTTTATAATTCCCACCATTTTAGTTGGAAAATGGTTAGGATTCTCTCCAACAAAAATATTCTTCTCATAGTAATTAGTTTGGGCCGGTTTGGGCTGGGGACTTTGCGCGTGGTGTCGTAGTTTTTCACTTGCCTTTTAAAATTAAATATAATTGACGGTATACGGCTGAACACGTCCACTGAGCCTACGAGGATCGCATCCTCAACGCATAGGATCGCGTGCAATGGTTTCACCGCTCTCAGTCGCACGTCTCTGCATAGATGGGCGAGATGCTGCTGCATGACTGAGACAAGAACACCACCACGCAAAAGATCCGAAGAGGATGGCTATATGGTCGGGGCGAAGTGGACAAGCCAAGCCTCCATTTTGGATGACAATTCAATTTTGGATTTGTTAAAGATAAGCAGAAATTTTGAGACCTATTTAAAGAGAAGTGAAAAACTACATTTTTTTTTATCGAAATTTGAAAGGAAGCTAGTGAAATATAGAAGAAAATCAATTGATAAAATCAAGTTACAGTTGTGAAAGCATTTGAGAAGAAAATCGTTGTTGGAGATTGTTTTTGAGAAAAGCTAAGTATTTCTGTGTCTGGTGGTTTCCAGAAATTTTAGCTTGTTAATTGTTTGTTTGATTTGTTTCTTTTGTTAATTCGATTTGTTTGTGACCCTGTGTGGGGCAAATAAATTGTCGTTAAAGTAGGCCGTCGCTGAATATTCGCTTCCCTCCCAAGATTGTGGGACCCGTGACCTTTATTTTTGACCTTGTAACGTTCTTTACCATTGCGATCTTTCTTTGTGTCCATTTGACACACCCCTTTGTTTGCTTCTTTTTATTATTTGCTTCTATTTTATTTTCGAGAATTAGCCTTCTGCTAATCTCGAAAAACTATTGTTCTTGCTTTTTCTTTTTGTTGAAAAGACTCTGGGTTTTCGTCCAGGCCTTCTGCCAAGGTTTCCCAGACCAATAACTTTCAATCAATAAAATAATTCAACTTCCCTTTGGGAATAATAATTCACTTGTTTATATTCTTTAAAATTGAAGACACTTTTCAGTTTATATTTGGTAAGGCAAACACCATTAAAGTTTCCTGGCGCCCACTTCTAAACGAGTACACCCTGTACTCTGAGTTAATTCTTATTCATTTTTTTTATTGTCTTCCACACATATTTTTTTAATATCGATTTTATCGCGTCTAAATTTTTCGAACCCACCCCTCGCTGAGCAGTCGGAAGGTGGTTGTATTAAAAAAATACAAAACTTGTTTGGTCACACTTTGCCTTTTCATTCTCTCCCATCCTCTATTAATTTGACATTTCCATTTCGTTATCATTATCGATTTCAATTTTCGGTGCGCCGGTTGCGCAAATTGCTAATTCGCCTTGTCTTGTTTATATTTTAATTTGTTTGGATTCGATAAATCCCAGTTCGCGGTATCTCAGTTCGTCTCAAATAATAATTTTTAATTGTTAATAGAATTCAATTAAAGTCGGTAAAGTGCACTTAACAAATTGGCCACCCAACTTGGGGCATTGTAGTTTTTTTTTCTTGTTTTTTGTGTGGAAGGAGTTTGAGGGAAATACGGAAATACGGAAATACCTGTGGCTTAATATTTTCTTTTGTGTGGTGATTGAGATAAGTGTTTTTGTATCATCTCGTGTTTTTAATATAAAATTTATTAAGTTTTTTTTTACTGCCTGAAATTTTCTTTTCCTCCAGGTAAACAAAAAGAGTGCTAGTGGAAAATTTGGCTTGGCATCGTTGGAATGTGCATATACATACGTATGCATACAGATACAGTGGTAGCTATTATTTTGAGTTGTTAATTAAATTATTTTTGCTCATTATTTTTTTTTTCTCTGTTGTTGATTAATTTCGTTTTTAATTATCTTTTACTTGTGTTCCTAATTAATTTCCATATAGTTTGTTTGCATTAATTATTTGTGTATACGTTTTTCTCTTTCGCTCTTTTGTCGATTCTGTTGAATTACAATCGAGCTTATTTTAAATTCGGTGCTGCCACTTTGTTTTTTTCCACATTTTGGGGAAACCATTTTCAAATTTTTTTTTTGTGTGTGAAAAATTAAATATGTACTTTTAGTTTTGTTCAATTTTTTTGGGTTAAATTCTGAAACAAATTTGTTTTTAAATTTTGATTTTGATTTTTTTTTTCGGCTCAGCGTTATTTATTTTTTTTTTTTTAAATTCAAGGTATTTTCACAATATTTTTTTGTTTTGTAAATTTTAGTGTGTTTTGTTTTGAATTTTGAGGAAAAGTTTTATTTGTTTATTTTTTGTTTAGTTTTTACTTTTTTAAATTCAGTTTTTTTTGTTGTTAAAGAATCAAAATGGATATCAATAGGTTAGATAAGGATGAGCTAGCTTATGAAATGGAGTGTAGGGATTTAGATGTAGGGACAGTAGATGAGATGAGGAAATCTCTGAGGTCGTCTAGGCTTTTAGAAAAGCGAAAATCTTGGGTCCCTGCCTTGTATCCGTTCACTTTTGAACAGGATCAAAAGGCAATTGAAATAAAATTAGTTGAGATAGGTCAGTTGTTGATGAATCCCCCTAAATCAAGAAAATCGAAGGAGTATTTAAAAATTTTAGCAAAAGTTGAGTGGGGATTAGGTAGAGTAGGTAGATCCCAGCCAATAGGGGATGATGAGGTTAAGGTTAGGAATAAATTAAAAAGTAAACTCGTTTTAGCATTGGCAGATCTGGAGGAGAATCAAGAACAAGAAGTAGAAGAAAGTTGTTCGGAAGATGAAGATGAGAGTTCAACCGAACCTCAAAAGAAGAAGCCGGCGGGAACCTCAACTGGGGTTTCTAGAAATATTGAGGAAGTAGATGTAGGGTCTAGGAAAACAACAACCAACAACATAGAAAATGATAGGAGAGATAGTGTAGAAAGAGTTGTAGTTACTACCGAAAAATTTGAAAATTTGTCGAAGTGGGAGGTGAAGTTCACTGGTGAGCGTTGTGGTGCCTCAGTGAACTCATTTCTTGAGCGAGTAGAGGAGATTCGTCTAGCTAGAGGGGTGACAGAAGGTCAAGTTTTTAGGGCAGCAGTAGATTTATTTACTGGGAAAGCTCTTATTTGGTATAGGGCGATTAGGGTTTCGGTTAATTCGTGGCAAGAACTTATCAGAGAGTTGAAGCTGGAGTTCTTACCACCGAATTACGACGATTCGTTATTAGATGAGATTAGGCGTCGCACACAAGGCAAGGATGAGTCCATCGGTGTCTATGTGGCGACGATGCAGAATTTGTTTGGCAGGCTTTCTGAACCAATTTCGGAACGGAGGAAGCTGTCAATTATTCAAAAGAATTTGACACCGTTCTATCAGACGCAACTTGGATTGGCGAATCCTAGTTGTGTTTCTGATTTAGTTTTGCTAGGGCGTAATTTAGAGGCAGTTAGGGCTAACGTAGAATCGTATGTTCCACCTCCCAGTGTTAGGAATAGGACGTTGCTAGAACCGGATCTAGCATACGTAGGTTTAGAAACTCCAACAGTTTCGGTTGTTACTGAGAGCAACCAAACTGATCGACAGGCCCCCATCTCAAATCAGCCGCAGATAAGGAACCAAAATCCATTCTCTAGGAACTCCCAAGTTGGTAGTAGAAGATCTGACCCTGTTGTTAGGTGTTTTAATTGCAATGGTGAAGGCCATCTTGCAAATAGGTGTTCCGCTCCTAGGCGTTGCTATGGTTGTGGTAGAGTTGGAGTTACTCGAAGTAACTGTCAACAGTGTTCGGGAAATATGGGCCGAAATAGTAATTCGGGAAATGTGAGACGCACTCTCGGGTCAGTAGGACGAGAGCGTCGTTAAATTCTTTCAGGTTGCCTACTGGTAACCAGTCGGCAATTCATTTGGGTTTCACACTAGAGCAGAGTGGTAGAGATCAACGGCCATATTTAGGCGTTGAGATTTTTGGTATCAAAATGCTAGGTCTTTTAGATTCAGGTGCTTCACGCACAATTATTTGTAGGGACGGGTGGGAAATTTTTAAAGATTTAGGTTTAGAGTTAGGGAAGACCAACATAGATAGAGTTACATTAGCGGATGGTGCAGGTATAGGAGTAGAGGGAGTTATTTGACTTCCAATTAGGGTAAAAGAGAGAATAGTTTTAGTAGAGTGTCTCGTCATTCCCCGCCTTCCTCATAGGTTGATTTTAGGAGCAGATTTTTGGGCTCTATCGGGTGTGGTCCCGGATTTAAAATCGAGGGAATGGACGTTTTCGAACCAAAGCTCTTTGGCTTCGGTGTCCGTGGCGGAACATTTAACGGAATTGACAGAGACCCAACAAAAAGAGTTAGATAGTTGTTTAGAAACACTTTTTAAAGAAATGCCAGAGGGATTAGGGTGCACACAGATGGTGTCGCACAAAATTAGGACAAAAGCTGAGCCGGTTAAACAGCGGTACTACCCGGTGTCGCCAGCTATTCAGAAGTTTATAGATAGGGAATTAGAAGAGATGCTCCGAGATGGAGTCATCGAAAAATCTGACAGTCCATGGGCTTCTCCCATTGTCATGATTAAGAAGAAAGATGGCACGTATAGGTTTTGTGTAGATTATAGAAAGTTGAATGAGGTTACTGATAGGGACGCATACCCCCTCCCATATATAACGGCCATCTTGGACAAATTAAATAACGCTAGGTTTTTAAGCTCACTGGACATTAAGTCTGCTTATTGGCAGATTCCAGTTGAGAAGGATTCGCAGAAGTATACTGCATTTACAGTTCCAGGTCGGGGACTATTTCATTTTTTGAGGATGCCGTTCGGTTTGCATAATGCACCCGCAACTTGGCAACGTTTTATAGATACGGTCCTTGGACCTGAGTTAGAACCATATGTCTTCGTCTATCTCGATGACATCATCATCGTGACAGACACTTTTGAGAAGCATATGGAAATTTTGAATGATGTTTTTGATAGATTAATAAAAGCAGGTTTAAAAGTAGGTAGGGAAAAATGTCATTTTGTTAGGCCTTCTCTAAAATTTTTGGGCTATGTTGTTGACAGAAACGGTCTCCACATGGACCCAGAAAAGATAGAGAGTATGTTAGGAATTCCATCACCTAAAAATGTGAAGGAAGTTAGGAGCTTCATCGGCACGGTATCCTGGTATAGGAGATTCATTCCAAACTTTGCTAGTTTGGTGAAACCGTTGTCTGAATTGACGAAGAAGAATAGAAAATTTGATTGGAGTAGGGAATGTGAGGAGAGCTTTAGAAAAGCTAAAGAATGTTTGGTAGCGGCACCCATTCTAACGTGCCCGGATTTCACGAAGCCATTTGTCGTTCAGACGGATGCTTCGGACTTTGGGATCGGTGCGGTTCTTAGTCAAAATTTTGACGATGGCGAGAAAGTGATTTGCTATTTGAGCAGATCACTTAATCGTTGCGAGCGTAACTATTCGACCACAGAAAAAGAGTGCTTGGCTGTTCTGTGGGCGATAGAAAAGTTACGGCCATATTTAGAGGGTGTGAAGTTTACGGTCATTACCGATCACTACTCTCTTATATGGTTGAGCAAGTTGAAAGACCCAGCAGGTCGGCTGGCTCGATGGGCTGTACGTATGCAGCAGTTCGATTTCAACATTGTTCACCGCAAAGGGAAGGATCATGTAGTGCCAGATATGCTCTCTAGGAGCGTACCAGTTTTATCTGGGATTTCAGAGCCTACAAAAGATCCTTGGATAGAAAAGATGATAGGAGAGGTGGAAAAGAAACCATTGTCTTTTCCAGCCTGGAGAGTAGAACAGGGAAAATTGTTTAAGTTTGTTAAGGCAAATCATGTAGTAGTTCATGATAGTAATAGTGAGTGGAAGTTAGTAGTAGCAAAGAATGATAGGAAAAAGATCTTAGAAGAAAATCACGACCATCCGTTAGCAGGGCATATGGGGGTTAAGAAAACTTTTTGTAGGATAGGAGATAAATTTTATTGGCCAAAAATGAGGTCAGATATAACTAGGTATGTTAGGAACTGTAAAATATGCCAAAGTGTGAAACCTATTAATGAAAAACCAGCTGGGTTGATGACGGAGAGGAAAGGGGTAACCGATCCGTGGGAGATGATTTGCATTGATTTGGTAGGTCCACTTCCGAAATCGAGTAGGGGTTTTGTCTACATTCTAACGGTCGTCGATTACTTTACCAAATTTCCATTGTTGTTCCCGTTGAGATCTGCAACGGCGAAGTCTGTTTGTGAGGAGTTGGAAGACAATGTCTTCTTGTTGTTTGGTGTTCCAAAATGTGTTGTTTGTGATAACGGTCCACAGTTCAAGAGTAGAGAACTGAAGTCTTTGTGTGAAAGCTATGGTTCCACAATTAGGTTTACGGCGAATTACCATCCTCAGGCTAATCCGTCAGAACGGATTAACCAAATCATAAAAAATACTCTTAGGGCGTACGTTTCGGAAAACCATAGGTCTTGGGATGCACAGTTAGCAAAGGTGGCGTGTTGTATACGCACGTCACATCACGAAGTTTTAGGCGTGTCGCCTTACTACGCGAATTTTGGTCGAGGAATGGTGACTTTTGGCAAACCCTTAACCACCATTCCGGATGTTAGGAGTGATAGTACGGATGACACTAGGGAAAGGTTTAGGTTGCTTAGGGAAGAAATAGGGAAAAAGTTAGAGTCAGCATCCAAGATGGCGGCGAAAAGGTACAACCTTAGACGAAGGGATGTGCAGTATCTTCCAAACGAATTGGTTTGGCGACGTAATTTCAGTTTGTCTGATGCAGCAAACTACTACACGGCAAAATTAGCGCCTAAATTTTTAGGTCCGTTTCTTATTAAGAAACGCGTGTCTCCATGGACGTACGAGCTCAAGGACGAAAAAGGTACCTTTCGAGGAACCTGGAACGTCAAAGATCTGAAGCCGTACTACAACGATTCCTCGGAAAACTCCGATACTTAGTCGCGTAACAAGGACTAGCTGCGCTAAGAGTTACTGAGAGCTTCACAGCTCTGTGATGTCTAATTAACTCTCGCCCAGAGCGATTGAGATGTAGATGTGTTGTGCTGTAGTGTATTCCATTTGGTTGTGTTGTTTACCTCTCTTTTTATCCTTTTTACTTCGCTTTCTTATCTGAAAGCCAATTTTCTTCTTTGGTAGGTAAGGGTTAAGTGCACTTTACCGACTTTAATTGAATTCTATTAACAATTAAAAATTATTATTTGAGACGAACTGAGATACCGCGAACTGGGATTTATCGAATCCAAACAAATTAAAATATAAACAAGACAAGGCGAATTAGCAATTTGCGCAACCGGCGCACCGAAAATTGAAATCGATAATGATAACGAAATGGAAATGTCAAATTAATAGAGGATGGGAGAGAATGAAAAGGCAAAGTGTGACCAAACAAGTTTTGTATTTTTTTAATACAACCACCTTCCGACTGCTCAGCGAGGGGTGGGTTCGAAAAATTTAGACGCGATAAAATCGATATTAAAAAAATATGTGTGGAAGACAATAAAAAAAATGAATAAGAATTAACTCAGAGTACAGGGTGTACTCGTTTAGAAGTGGGCGCCAGGAAACTTTAATGGTGTTTGCCTTACCAAATATAAACTGAAAAGTGTCTTCAATTTTAAAGAATATAAACAAGTGAATTATTATTCCCAAAGGGAAGTTGAATTATTTTATTGATTGAAAGTTATTGGTCTGGGAAACCTTGGCAGAAGGCCTGGACGAAAACCCAGAGTCTTTTCAACAAAAAGAAAAAGCAAGAACAATAGTTTTTCGAGATTAGCAGAAGGCTAATTCTCGAAAATAAAATAGAAGCAAATAATAAAAAGAAGCAAACAAAGGGGTGTGTCAAATGGACACAAAGAAAGATCGCAATGGTAAAGAACGTTACAAGGTCAAAAATAAAGGTCACGGGTCCCACAATCTTGGGAGGGAAGCGAATATTCAGCGAAGGCCTACTTTAACGACAATTTATTTGCCCCACACAGGGTCACAAACAAATCGAATTAACAAAAGAAACAAATCAAACAAACAATTAACAAGCTAAAATTTCTGGAAACCACCAGACACAGAAATACTTAGCTTTTCTCAAAAACAATCTCCAACAACGATTTTCTTCTCAAATGCTTTCACAACTGTAACTTGATTTTATCAATTGATTTTCTTCTATATTTCACTAGCTTCCTTTCAAATTTCGATAAAAAAAATGTAGTTTTTCACTTCTCTTTAAATAGGTCTCAAAATTTCTGCTTATCTTTAACAAATCCAAAATTGAATTGTCATCCAAAATGGAGGCTTGGCTTGTCCACTTCGCCCCGACCATATAGCCATCCTCTTCGGATCTTTTGCGTGGTGGTGTTCTTGTCTCAGTCATGCAGCAGCATCTCGCCCATCTATGCAGAGACGTGCGACTGAGAGCGGTGAAACCATTGCACGCGATCCTATGCGTTGAGGATGCGATCCTCGTAGGCTCAGTGGACGTGTTCAGCCGTATACCGTCAATTATATTTAATTTTAAAAGGCAAGTGAAAAACTACGACACCACGCGCAAAGTCCCCAGCCCAAACCGGCCCAAACTAATTACTATGAGAAGAATATTTTTGTTGGAGAGAATCCTAACCATTTTCCAACTAAAATGGTGGGAATTATAAACAAGAATAATCTAAATTCCATAGACCTTCGCGCAGATAATATTTACGGAGAAAAACACATCATTGCTATCTTTCTTTGATATCAGACACTTTACGGTGGGCACTCGGCCATTCTAAATTTACGGTGGTGTGACTATAATTCACACTTTGTTGTGTTGTTGTGGGTTCCTCTGTCGAACTCGTTGGAAAGCTTCATCACTTTCTTTACTATGCGTGCGAGTCTCCAGCCCGTCCGCTGGCTCGACACGATAGACTAATGCGTGTGAGTCTCCAGCTCATCCGCTGGCTCAGCACGATTTAATTAGAATACGTTGCGGGCAAGTCTCCAGCTCGTCCGCTGGCTCAACCCGATGGAAAATAACCTGCTTTGTTATCCTCTCTGAGTCACTCTCAAAACTCCCAGAGGACAACGGACTCAAAATGTGGGTAAAAAAAAAAAGGAATGGTTGGGATGGAGCGGAAACAAATATCGAGAGTTAAACCGTGCCAAAAGCGCACGATTTGACCAGGTTTTAAGAACCGAAAGAATGATTTTTTTTGCGGTAAATCTTACCGTAACAACTGCTTCCTTCAAAAGAATCGTCACAACAAACCTGCCAAAATCATCACGCGAATTTGTTTTGATGAAATTTTTCTCCACCTGCTCCTCCTGCTCTTTTGACCTGCTCAACGACATTTCTATGTAATTCAAACCATTTATGCCAAAAACGCTAAAGCGATTCATGAAGTTGATTATTATCCATGCACACTGCCTGCGATACCTGCTCATTGTTCATGCTATCCTTCTCATTACCATACTCCCAATATTATTCTGCCGAAAACAGTTTCCATCTCAGGACACCACCTCGTCGATGCTCTTAGACAGAAGTAAATGCTTCTGCTATGAACCTGCAATAAATCTACAGGACCTGCTTTCCAATAATGTGGATCAGCAATAGATGCTGTAGCAATGCTCATCCGTGGCGATTTCAAGTTGTGTGTTGGCACTACTGGTTGCCAATTAACCTGCTTAGGAAGAATATAAAAGTCCTGCTCTATTAAAACCAGATTGGGCTGTGCGCCCGTATCTAAAAGTGCTCTTACCGGCCCATACTTCCTGCTATACATCTCGATTCTTACTTGTGCCGTAGGCATCAAAGTAACTCTCTCCTGCTCTTGCTCATTATAGTTAAAAGACATAAAAAGCCGAAATAAATTTTAATCATATTTTTGTTTTTGTTTTTAGATGGCAAACGCTTAGCTCTCTTAAAATCCCCCCAGGATATCACCTCTTCCAAATCACTTCCTGCTTTCTCTCTTCCTGCTGTTCCTGCTACTTCTTCCGTCCTGCCCTTCTCCAACCGAGGGCGTTTCCTGGGAGGCACAATTAGTCAATCTGCCTTTTGCTTATTTTCGCTTGTCTGGCTCCTTCTCTTCTTTCATTTTTCCTGCGCATATAAAACAGTTTCTACACCCTTCCCAATCTCCTTCATAGCACTATTGTGCATTTGGTTCCCGGGCATCAACAGCACTGCCCTTGGAAGCAGTTCTTTGGAGCATGGCACGTCTTAAGACAATTGCGGCAAAGTGCCTTTTCCTTCACGAGATCCTGCTTAGCACGAATGCTCAGTACTGCAAACTCTGGACAACGTCACATTGGATGATTCAGAAATTTGCACGAGTGGCAAGGCAACAGCCTCTTGTCACCTGGTGCTCCTGCTCTTCGGGCATTACTGCCAGCTGCTCGCATGTCCTCATATACCAGCTCGAATTCGGATGCGTCTGAAGTTGTGACAACGGCTGCTCAAATTTCCTGCCATCGCTCCCCTCAATGCCTGTTCTGCTCTACCTGGTATGCTTGTTGTTGGCGTCATCTCTCTCAGCTTCTTCTGCAATGCTGCGTGGGCTGCGAAGTAGCTTTCTTCCGCTCCAGCAATCCTGCGCTGCATCTCTACGTTGACCAACATATCGTCAGCCAACGCAATCCTTCTCTCGCTGATTTTGACTTGCGACCAGGGTCTCGCAAGGCCTCAAGCCTGACCTGCACTGCTGCCATCGTGCAAATTCCAAAATCCGGAGATTTTACGAAGGCAAGCATCCTGCTCAATGAAAATACACCGGCATCCAATGCGTATTAGTGATTTTTCTCCTGCTGGTTGTCAATCTTTTTTATTCGCTGCTCTTTTCTGTAAATATATAAAATCGTATTGCATTAGAAATGATGATTGAAGAATGTCATACCCTGAAAATGAAAGAGATACTCGTTTGCATTAGGTACTTCAATTTCCCAATATGCAGATACATTAATAAATAAAACTTTGCGGTAGGTACCAAAATTCCCAGTATGCAAAAATAAAATAAAATAAATAGTAGATATATAGTAAAAAAAAGTCGGCTAGTTGTTGCTGCTTTTGTCGTTGCAAATAGAGTTTGTTTATTATAAGGTATGTTGCATCGAGAAACGAAGTTCTTTTGTGGCTCATTTTCCTGCTTTAAAAATATTTATTCTTTTTGAATTTAAAATATTTTATTCCTGCCGCTTGCAAGCTTTCCTTCTCTAAAAACTAGCACCGTCGTGCTTTGAGTTTTTTCCTGCCCAGCTATGTGTCCTTTTTTTTTTAATAATAATTTGTTCATGGCAACTGGCGCAATTGCACTCAAGTTCCTCCTTCATACCTGCTCTCTCATGTTTGGTAACTCGCACATTATGTGCTTTGAGTTGCCCCTGCTATATTTCGAGTCCTTCACAACTTCTCTCTCATATTTGGTACCTCGCACAAATGTGCTATGAGTTCCACTCGCCCCTACTATATCTCGAGTCCTTCACAACTTCTCTCTCATATTTGGTAACTCGCACAAATGTGCTTTGAGTTCCACTCGCCCCTGCTATATCTCGAGCAACAAAGTCTTCAAGAGAAAAAAAAGTGACACAAAAAAAAAAAAAACTTAGCACCTATAAAAGAAATCAATTTTTGATCCCTACCAAACAACAAAGCAGCAACATCGCCGTAATATATCTAGGTAATATTGAAAAAATATCTTATTCATAAAAAAAAGAAATTAAAAGGGTATGTAAATCACACACGCACCAAAAGAGGAAAAAGAACATCCTGCGCACTTCACTCAATTCAAAAATTCTCATTCTCCATAAGAAAACAAATAAACTCAGATCTCCCCTTCATTGCTCATTCACACTTCACCGAAAACAAAACAAAATCGCTCATAGATACTGCCAAAAGAGGAAAAAGAACATCCTGCGCACTTCACTCAATTCAAAAATTCTCATTCTCCATAAGAAAACAAATAAACTCAGATCGCCCCTTCATTGCTCATTCACACTTCACCGAAAACAAAACAAAATCGCTCATAGACACTGCACACATACATCGGGACACATTCAATGCAACGGGAAAAGATAAAGAAGGGAAAAAAAAAGAAACCTGCTCCGTTGCAAAATAATCCAAAAAACCACCACCATTCACACAATCAAATATTTACTTTGTCCTGTTTTAGGACTATATTTCAGCTCATCCTTTTTTTGCTTTAAATATGTAAATGTTATTTAAAATGTAAATATGTATGTTAATATTATTATTGTATAGATATTGTTGTTGTTGTTTTTTTTCTTAAATTGTTCTTTCTTTCGAATGACCGATCACTACCACTTTTTTTCGAATGACGAATTTTTTTTTTTTTTTAGACTTCTCTTTCTGCTTGTCACAGTTGCGCATATACATATGTGGTTTGTGTATGCGTAATCCTTCACTCCGGTTCGCTGCTCATATCACATAAGTGTGTGTGTATTCTTGCTGTGAAGCGAGAATACGTACTTTTTTACCCTCTCTTGCTCTCTTGACGAAGAATTTTCATCGCTCGCCGTCGCCGTCGCCGCCGTTTGCAAAGGAGACAAACAACAACAATTATAATTATTGATTTACTTACATGCTGGTTGGTACATATTAATCATTATATACAAATGAAGTACCGTTTTTGCACATTGCCTGCTGGTGATACACACACGGTTTCCTGCCCATACTGATGTCGCTGCGCACACTTTAATCTTTTTTGTGACACAATTGAGCACATTTTTATTATTCACAATATTTTGTTCGTTATAAAACGAACCACAATCAACCACTGCACTTATTTTTTTTTTTTTTTGTTTTTATTTCTTATTATTTTTAAGAAAACGAAACCTGCACCATTCCGACACTGGCACAATATCCGACGCTCGACATGGACCAATGTATCGAAGCTCAAGTGGACTGTATAATCAAGATCAATTAATAAATATGTGGAAAGAAATAAAACACGATAATTTATAGTGGAAAAATGTTATAAAAAACCACTTATTAGCACGTTTATTCCTTCTCGGTTCAAAATCCTGCTTAAGACTAACCCTCACTCGTGCTTGTTCGCAGAACAAGCACTCTTTCGTTAAGTTCTTACGTTAAGTTTTATTTGCGTTTGATTGTATTTTCTTATACTTATTTGACCATCGAATGCAGAGTTGCCAGGACTCATGCGATTCGATACAGTTGCTTATAAACTTTATTTTTTGTACATTCTTAGGAACTTCTTCTGAATCGCTTCAAACTTAGTGCTTTTGAGCTAAATACTCTTTTTTTGTAATTATGTGGCCCATTTACTCAATATTTTCTTTAAGAAATTGCCATTTTTGTATGTTTAACTTGACCTTGAACATTTCCCACCTCTTAAAAAAACTTTCTAAATTTCTTTTACAATCCCTCTCATTCAGACCTCCAATCACCATACCTCTAGCATCCAAATAGCACAAAGCATTTCTTGTTCCCTTCAAAATTTCATCCATTGTCTGGAAAATAGCGGGAGCACATTTGATGCCAAAAATTAGCCGTCGAAATGGAAACAACCATATATGTGTGTTTATGGTCAGTAATTCCTGACATTCTTCTATCATTTCAGTTATTGATAGGAACCTTTCATATATAGCACACACAAACATGAACAACTGGATAGATTCGTAAAGATGTCATCAACCCGCGGAAGGGGATAGTTATTATTTTATACAAATTTATTCACAGTCACCTTGCAAACAACGCATAACCCTATGCAATCTTTGGGTTTTTCAATCCCTACTACAGCTATAGGTGATGCCCGAGGGCTGTACCTCACTGGGTACAAAATGTTATCTTCCACCCAACGCTCCAGTTCCTTTCCGACAGTTTCCCGCAAACCGTGTGGCACCAAACATGGACTTTTCTTCTAAATTAATTCCTGGCTTTTTTTTTAATAGTATTGCACTTTTTTCCGCGGTACACGATAAGGGAAATGGGGTAATTAAATTAATTTATTAATCTAATAGATCTTTTAAAACGCGATCAATTTAATTTCAGAAAACAAGAAAAAAAAGTAATTGTACACCGATACCGACGGCGGCGAAGCACGACACGAATTATTTATTTGTTTACTCAATCTACCACGAAGGAAGGACACGAAAGAGAATGCGAAAAAAAAGTGTAATAACAGCTAGATCAAAATAGCTGTCACCACGGCTGCTCAGCTGGGGTGGGTTCGGTGGAAGAATTGTTGGGCTTCTTTTGATAAACTTTATTGATTTATCGAATCAAAGTAGCTTATCAAGAGAACATCTAGGTATGCACAGAAGTGTTCACAAAAAGTGGGCGCAAGGAATTTTTTTCTAAACCGAATTAGAAAATTCCAAAACTAATTAAAGAACGTTAAGAACCGAATAAATGGAATAAAAAGAAAGAGTTATGTTTAAAAAAATTTAGTTATTTTATTGTTTTGGGAAATCATGGGAAAGAAGATTCCTGGACTGAAACCCGAAAGTCTTTTCGAATAAAAGGGGTTTGTACAATTTTAAAATGGCCGTTTGGCTCAAAGACAACATTAATAAGGAATTGAAGCTAAATAATAAATAAAAGCAATTTAAAAGACAAAAAAAAAAGGAAAGTAAAATGGGTTTTTAACAATTAAAGCGCGTCTCGAAAATTATAGGGAAAAATTCGTATACACGTTGAATATAAATATATTATATTTTAGAATTCCAAATATATATTTATATTCACAATCTAACACAAACTACTTATCTTATCTTGGTAAAAATTCCTTTCTAGTGTCTCTTTTTCAACTCCTCACGTCTTGAATCCTGATTCTAGTCAATTCCAAAAATCCTCGATCCAAAATAAACATAAAAATATGTCTCCTCCTCGATTTTTTTCCAAGAGTGCCTTCCAAGCTAATTTTTAACAACCACTTTCTTCCCTCGTCCATTCTAATCATTCACTCATACATACAACGATACAACACAACCATTCGTTTCGAAATCATCGGTCACGGCTTTCTGCAAGCATGATGCTCTCCTAGAAAACAACCGTGGTGGGATCTAACGAAATATACTCACTCTCACACAAACACAAACACGGTTTCAACAAGTTCTTTGATGTGTTTCCAAAACTTGCCAAAACTTACTCTCAAGCACACAACCACAGTTTCAACAAGTTGTTGGATGTGTTTCCAAAACTTGCCGAAACATAATGGACGAGTTCAGACCCTTTTCGAACTAGAACTATTTTCGAGAAAAATTGAAAAGAAATAAAATTGAGGAGGAGTCTGCACTAGGCTTTTTCCTATTACCTACTCTACAACTATCGCGCGGGATTCGAAGCGTGAATTATTCAACAAACTATTTGCGGAGATACAGAAAGGAGCATTACTTTTAAATCAATTTCAAAATTCTACAGGACTAATCTTACACGCGTTAAAAACCCATTTTGTATATTTAACAAATTAACGTTATTTTAAGTTAATGTTAAAAGTTACGTTACGTTATGTTCCATTTTAATATAAAAAGATAATTGAAAGAAGTTGTTGCTCGTTTGATGTAAGTAAGAGTCCGCCTGACTCGTTACTTCTTCGGCTCATCCGCCGGCTCTCTTCTCCTTTTATTACGTCGTCCTTGAACACCTGCTTTGGTGCTTTTGCAAAATAGGCTAGGTACACCACTGGTTGATGAGACCATGGTTGCCCTCAACTTCGCCAATATTTTGCAGCCACAACGAGAACAAAGAAAAGGAGAAAAGAACGACCGAAAGGAAGTTTTTGTTGCGGTAAAATTTACCGTAACAATAGGATCGCACTTGTTTGAAAAAACACTATTGAAGCTTTTAGATAGATGCTTTAAAAGCTCCTCATCCGCTTCATTTGCACTTTTAAACTGCTAAATTGAAAACTTTCTCTCCAGCCAGTCGTTTTGTGAATCACTGTATTACGTTCCCCAGCATCAAGCTCAAACCGGGATTCGAAGCGTGAATTATTCAACAAACTATTTGCGGATATACAGAAAGGAGCATTACTTTTAAATCAATTTCAAAATTCTACAGGACTAATCTTACACGCGTTAAAAACCCATTTTGTATATTTAACAAATTAACGTTATTTTAAGTTAATGTTAAAAGTTACGTTACGTTATGTTCCATTTTAATATAAAAAGATAATTGAAAGAAGTTGTTGCTCGTTTGATGTAAGTAAGAGTCCGCCTGACTCGTTACTTCTTCGGCTCATCCGCCGGCTCTCTTCTCCTTTTATTACGTCGTCCTTGAACACCTGCTTTGGTGCTTTTGCAAAATAGGCTAGGTACACCACTGGTTGATGAGACCATGGTTGCCCTCAACTTCGCCAATATTTTGCAGCCACAACGAGAACAAAGAAAAGGAGAAAAGAACGACCGAAAGGAAGTTTTTGTTGCGGTAAAATTTACCGTAACAATAGGATCGCACTTGTTTGAAAAAACACTATTGAAGCTTTTAGATAGATGCTTTAAAAGCTCCTCATCCGCTTCATTTGCACTTTTAAACTGCTAAATTGAAAACTTTCTCTCCAGCCAGTCGTTTTGTGAATCACTGTATTACGTTCCCCAGCATCAAGCTCAAACCGAAAAAGTTTATCATCACAAGGATACCTTAATATAAAGAGGATGGTTACCTAATCTTAAAGAATTAAACTATGTTGCGAGTCAGTGTTCCACAGAGGACTTACTTTGAGAAAGTAGAAGGGAGGCGCGGCGGCACGCTTGTCGTTGCACGGCTATGCTCGACGGAAACTTGAAGGTTCATTGCCGCTTCCACTTATCCCACCTGCACGACAATCAAAATTATCGTGCCAGAAAAAGAAGAAAGTTATAGGAAAGGAAGACTAGATTTGAAAAGGAATGATGCTACGTTAAAAGGTATGAAAAGTTACCAAAAATCGAAGGGCTTTGACGCTACCTGAAGGAACATGTAAGTATAGTGCTTTTAAAAATCTAACTAAACCTACCTAAAATTCAAAATAATAAAAAAGATGAAATTTCCCATCACCAAAAATCATAAAAAAATTAAATCCCGTCACCGAAAATAATAATAAGAATGAAATAAAAACACTTATATAAATCTTAAATTTGCCTTCATCTAAACCCTAAGACTAAAGCACTTTACTTTTTTATCCCCCTCCAGGTACCGTACTACTGATTTCCAAGCGCTCGCCAGATGTAATTGACGAAGGCCTGGCCAACCCACCCAAGTATCTGAAAGATACTTCCGAACGTTACTTCCATGGCCGATGCTCGGAAGTAACCCCTAAAATGACCAACCAGTCGCAAACTGTCTGTAGCGTACAGTTAGTATGTCAAGTCATACTACCGGAAATTCTGCATCAGGACGGCTTTGTCCGCCTCCACACACCCTTAGCTATAAAAAAATTAGCAATTCATAATATTAATTTTCATACCACTTTATAAATTTTATTTAAAAATTCCATTAACAAAATTGAGCTCTCCAGCTCTAATAAAAAAAACTATTAACTAAAAAAATGTAAATTCAAATTCTTAAGAACTAAAAAAAAAAAGTATCTATGATAAAAAAAAACTATATTAAACTAACCTAAGATGAAAAGTTTATGGGGCAATGCTGACTGAATTTAATTATTTTTTTAAAAGGACCGTCTGGTCTTAATACTTAGGACTTACTACTTGTCTCGGTCCCTCGGTGTCCTGCCGGCAGCACTACGAAGAACTGGAGTGGATTGATATTTAATTTTATAAATAAAGAAAATTATTAAAAATCAGCAACCACAACCACGATTCACTTTTCCACTAAAAAAATTACTAACTAAAAAAAATTGAACTTAAACAAAAAATGGAGAACTGAATTCTTTACAACACTAACAAAATTGATTTATTAACTCTGGATCTCTTGTTTCTTCACATTGGATATGTAAAAAAAAAAAAATAATGATCTTGAGTTTATTCAAGGTCAGCGAAGTCTTTTTTGTTCTCTCATAACACCACAAAGCATATCAAAACAAATCCCGGACACTATAATGCTCTGTGTACAAATTAATGCTATTTTTTTGATTGTTTTTCAAAAGAATGATTCCTTAGTATGTCTTCGCTGGCGGTACAACAAAAAAACTGGCAGAGGCTCAGGCCCGCTGGTGCAGTCCTTGGCAGCTCAGGTAAGAAGAACCTTAACCAAGATCAGATAGTTCAATTTACTTCCAGTACGATTGAAATTTCATTAAACTTTCATACCTCTGCAATTATTTGTGAACTGCAATTAAGAGATTCAAAAAATAAACTTTCTTTTGATTTTTCCCAAAATTACGTTCTCCTTGTAGGTATTCTTATCTATATGAATATAAATATCTATTAATTGAATTAACTATCACTTGAATCATTTTTATCCACTTTACCTAATTTCCTTTGTACAATTCACTTTAATTTTCAGTTTCTATTTCTTCGTTTCAAAAAAAAAATTCACTCAAAACCTCTCGACTTTCGAACAATTTGAATTTTGGGTTCAAACAGATAATGGCCGTTTAAAAGGTTCGTATACTTTAATTCAATATCTCTATGACCATGAAATCCTACCAAGGTCAGCCCGTCTTCAATTTCATATAAGTAAATAGTTACCTCTACATCTGAGTGAGATAACTATTTCAATCCATATCTATAAAAAAATAATAGGCAGCATCTCCTATCCTTATCATTAAATTGCAATTTACCCCTAGCCCACATACTTAAAATTTAACTTACCTACCTACATATTGCACTAATAATGATGTTTTCCATCATACATTAAATAAACATAAACTTAATACATATTACAAACAAAACTACCTAATTTCCTTACATTTAAAAAGTCTACACAAGCAAAAATTAAATTTCTTTTAATTTCACCAAATGTGGAATTCACTTTTGATTTACCTCACCCCCTTTCCTTCAGGTGCGAGGAAGAAAGATATCGACTTTCGCATGCGCACCTGAAGAGGTAAACAATAATCTCAAAAATAAAATAAGAACTGTAAAAAAAAAAAAACATAAACAACGAGGGATGCAGCAAATTGAACAAGCTGAGTATATATTGTTAAAATTTATTGATTTAAAGTGTTGAAATTTCCAACATTATTATTCCAATTTGTATTGAGAACGTTTAGGAATATAATAATTTTGAAAATTGCCAATGTTTTCAGTTTGTATATCGGTTCTGAAAAATGTCCGTGTTGTCACTTGGAATTTTTCAGAACGCAATCTGTTTATTGGCTTGGCATTTCTTTATATTTATTTTAAAAAGCCAATTTAATAATTTAATTTTTTTCAGGTGTTATGTATGTGGTGCCCTGCAAGCAACAGAAGAAGGCCGCACAAGCCAGGACACCAAAGTCCCGAAAGCAGACAGGAGAAACAAAAAACAAACAAACAAAAAAATGTAAAGGTTCTGCGGTGAGCCCGTACCGTATTTTTCACCGCCGCGACAAACGACGGCTGTTTGTATTTATTTTCATGGACTGACCAGGTTAATTAGTCTGGCTGGCTCCGTAACAGGCTCGGTGGAAGTGGCTGAGTGGCCGTGAGGTTACTTACACCGTAAAAAAAAGGACTAGCAAGATTATTACTATGTCTCGGTAATGTGTGGCCGAGCCCACTCCTTGAGATAAACTCGTGCTCTCTTTTCAATTCTAGTCGGGCTTCGTTATTATTTTATTTAGATGTGAGGAACAATAAGAATTTCACACAAAAAAATTACATACATACATAATTATACATAAATAAACAGGTACACTGAACACAATTAATAGAGATATATAAATAGTCTAACACCACAGAAATAAAATATATATAAATAAAATAATAAGCTATACCTACTTAAACTAAATAAAATATCACAGATAAAAGAAGATGAACTATACTTAAACTAATCAGGTACTATAAACTAAAAGAAAATATCACAGATAGCTGAATGTAAATAACTTTATCTACATAAACTAAATCAGGTCCTTTTGACTTCTCAAAAATATCACAGATTACGATAAATAAATAAATAAATATACTATATGCTTGAACTTAAGGTAAAAATATCACAGATAAATAAATGTAAACAGATAAACTATACTTAAAGCAAAGATAAAAATATCACAGATAAAATAAGATAAATAAATAATTAAAGCTATTAAACAAATAAACAAACTGTGACTATATATACTTAGTATACTCTAACGATACTTACATTTAATACACTAACCTAATATCACAGTTTGTTGAAAGCAACTTCATCTGAGTGCGTCACTTTTTAACACACAAATTAGACATGTAGGTCTTTTGCGTGAGAGGTTCTTACCTTTTCACCCTTGAGGTTACCTACCATGTAGAGGGATTTTCCAACCGGTTTTAAAATAATTGATCTTAGGAACTTTTTTCCTAGTTTTGCGTTATAGTTTTCCGCTTTTCTACTTTGTTTAAAGTTTCTGCGGAAAACTACTTATCCTGTTTTGTATTGCACCTCCCTACTTCTCGTGTTGTATATCTTTTTACTTTTTTCAAGTGCAAGTTTCAGATTATTAAAAATCTTCGCACGTATGAGTTCAAGTCGATCTTCTTTGGTGAGAATTTCGTCTTTGGACTCTTTCAAAAGTTCTAGCTTTCGCAGCAACTCATAAACTTTCGCATGTTGAATCATGTGAGATCCAAATACTGCATAATAAGGCTCAACAGTTATAGCATCGTGCACCACATTTCGCAATGAAAATGCAACGTTGCTAACATGTTGATCAGAGTGCTTTTGATCCCTACCGAGGTAGGATCGAATTTTGGACAAAACTGATTGGTTTACTCTCTCGGAAGCGTTTGCTAGGGGAGAGTAAAATGCAGTACGTACATGTTTAACTCCATGAAGGTTTAAGAAACTTGAAAACAATTATGAAACGAACTCTTTTCCGTTGTCAGAATGAACATATTCTGGAACACCAAATACATGAAACACATTTTCTTCCAAAAATTTAACTACCTCAGATAACGTTGCTTTTTGTATTGCTTTCAAAAATACATACTTACTAAAATGATCTAATATAATAAAGATAAGCGTGTTGCCCTATTTTGTTCTTGGATACGGTCCAAGGAAATCAATATATAGGCGTTAAAATGGTCGTTCAGTAATTGTCTGTTGTCCCACCGGCGGCGGCCGAGTCGTTATGTTGACAGGCTTACTACTTTTGCAAGTGTCACACGATCGTACCCACTTCTGAACATCGGTGGCCATCTCCGGTCATAAATATTTTTGCCGTAATTTTTACAGAGTTTTTGATATACCACCATGTCCTGACGCAGGTGAATCGTGTGCTGCTATCAACAGCAATTCACACAACTCTTTAGGAACCCATAGCTTCCATGCTCGGTCGTCTTGTATTGCGCCGCCTGTTCTTATGTATGTTCGTTTATAAATAAATCCATCTGATATACAAATATCAGGAAGATACAAGATTAAATGAAGATTTACGTTCTATATTCGAGTGGTCTACCCGCAACGGCCTTAGACTTAATCCCAACAAAACTAAAGCTATACCCATTTCCAAACATCAACCGCATTTCCCTGATTTTCCGCCCATAGTCTTAAATTCTTGCCAAGTTGAGTATGTTACCCAAGCTAAGAACCTTGGTATTGTTTTTAACAATAAATTAACATGGGATGCCCATATAAACTCCATAATTAATAAAATTTATGCTTCGTTAAGAGGCTTATCCACCACTAAGGCAATTCTTCCTAAACAAGTAAAGTTGCGGCTGGTGAAAGCGCTAATTATTCTCATAATATCATATGGATGTGAGTTGTTTGCGAATTCGGATTCCTTCTCTCTTCGAAGATTAAAAGTTGCTTTTAATTCTATTGCTCGTTATGTCTTTAATCTTCGTAAGTTTGATCATATCTCCTCTGAAGCGCGTCAACTTCTCGGGTGTAACCTGGATGTCTTCTTCAAATATCGGTGCTGTATTTTTCTTTTCAAAATTATTCACAAGAAAGAACCAAATTATTTGTTTAATAAAATTACCTTTTCTTTGTCTAATCGCTACATAGTATTGCGACCTGCTACATATACTTGCCTGACATCAAGCAGGCAATTCTTCATTTATGCTGTCAATCTTTGGAATACGCTCCCCATCCATGTGAAGTCTAGATTTGAACACAGAACTTTTCTGAAAGTGTGCTTTGGGCACCTTTCAAGTCTAAATTGAGATAACTTTATATTTCTCTTCTTATTTGTTGATTTTTCTTTATTCTCACTCTTAAAACAAACTTAAGACTTGCTGCGCTCTTCCTTTTCCTTTTCTTCTACTTGTTTTTTTCGTTTTTTCTTTTTTTTCTTCACATATACTTACTGTTAATTATTATCAAACTTAATCCTAGTTTATATACATACATCCTGTACTAATTATTAGTTTTCTTGATGTACAGCGTTTCATGATTTAATAAATAAATAAATAAAAAAAAAAATAAAATAAGTCTGTCTTGGTCGCGTTCAGTTATTTTCTTTAGGTCAACATATTCCTCAGAAGAGAAATATGGTGAATATGAATTCTTGAGAGAGTATCAGGGACTACATTTTGGACACCCTTTCCATGCTCGATCACGAAGTCAAAACCTCGATCACGAAGTCAAAACCTTGGAGCTTAAAACTCCAACGGGCTAAACGTCCTCCAAGGTCTTTTTGTGTCATAAGCCACTTTAAACTTGCGTGATCGGTAATGATACATACATATCTAGAAAGTCGTCGGCGAGTGCAGTCGCATAATCAATTTAGCTCCGCAATTCAACTTTTGCCTTTGTTGCAATTTTATTTCGCGAGTGCTTATCTACCCAAAACAAATTTTTGTTTTTTTGCCCCACTTACACAAAATTTTTTGTTACCTCACTTGCCTGACCCTTTTCGTGAGTGTTTTTCCACTAAGGAGTGCGTGACCCCATTAATTAACTACTTGCCCTGTCTTTACCTTTTTTAATAATTATGTCGAATTGTTGTGATTTTGCCTAGTGTGCAGACTTTGACCATAAATATGCTGACTAAGTTGCGTGTAGTGATGTTTGCAGTAAACGATCGAGTATGTATTTAAAAGACTATATGGCGAATTTCTTCTTCTACTGCGATGATTGCAAAGATATATCTTTATCGCACGTTATGCTTGCCATTACATGTCTCAGCGACTACAATACCACTATCATGGCCGATATTAAGAAACTACATAAAAAAATTATTTGTCAGATGCAACCGTTAGATGATCTAGTTAAAAATTTCGATGATCTGAGAAACGCTTTTGAATGCTCGGATAGACGATCTGCTTTGAAATATTCTTCCTTTGAAAAGCAACTTGCCGCGTTAACGGTACCAGTGTCCAATAGCTCTCGCAATGACCGAATCGAACAAAAAATTATATCGTTTAAATCCGAACTTACAAAATTATTGAATAATTATCAAAAAGCCGGCTCTATTGAAAAACTAAACCAAAACATTAAAACTATCCGCTCCGACCTTGATTTGCATATGCAAAATTCTTCCAAAATTGTGATTCCTGGTTAACGTCATCCTCTTGCTCTACTTGAAGAAGTAGTAAGCAAAATAAACCTAATGAATAGTGACCTTTTGGAAGATCGGCTTAGTATTGGTGAAACACAAGAAGACATCAGAATGGCTTCCTGCAAAATCGACCGCATTCCAGACCAACTCCAACAAAGCCCATCTGCTTACAACAATTCAATTCTGGCCGAAATAATGGATTCCACGCCCTATACACCTCTATCACTCTGTCAATCACTCCCACCTTCGACTCAAGCATCTTCCCAGGACGAAGCTGTAGATATTGCTCAAAATCCTACAAAAGACACTTCCAAGGTCTCAATATCTTCTTCAACACCAACGCTTCTTCTGCCAACTGCAACCTTACCACCTCTACCAGGACTCCATCATTCTCTTCAGCCGCCATCTACTGCGACATCATCGCAATTACCAGCTTTTCAACCCCCTCCCTCACCAGATATACCAACTATCAATCGTTTTGGAACTACTTGGACCATGTCTGAATGGAATAACAGACTTAGGAAACTCCACAACAATTCCGACTACACTACATGTTTTGTTAAAGGCGCTCCCCATCTTGCTGACGCGCACTGGTTTGTGGACATATTTTATAAGAAGTTCAACATTTCCATCAAAGAATGTCAGAAGATCTCTGCAACTCGCTCTAAACACCAAAGTTTTAAAATTAGCATTCCATCAAAGTACCAATGGCTCTTTCCCTTTAGCATTGAAGACGTTCTCCAACTAGGAAAGATGACCATAACAAAATGGACCGAGAAGCCACGGAATGACACCAGAGCTGCCTTTACGAGACCCAGCAAGAAGCTTTAAAATAAAATTCACCCAAAACCCACACCTAAGTGTAAACCAGCCTCTCTTCCTCGTTCTAACTCTAACTGGAGTTATAAGACTAATGTTTTCCCTTCTTTCAATCAACGCAATCTCACTTATAATCCTGTTAAGCGTGTATCTTTTGACCTTAATCCTAATAAACAAGTCTCTCAAACCATTCCATTTCACTCCGCGCCTGCTTCTCAGACTACATCCCCTAATCATTTATATCCAAACTTTATTCATTCCCATACTCTCAACCATGAATCTTCCCCATCTCTATCCAATAATCCTTCAGATCTTTCTCCACCTATTGATTCTCAGCCCCCTACCGTTCCGTCTAACAAAACATCATTCCTTGATCCACTTTTCCCTCCTACCGTTAAACTAACAAAACGTCTTATCGATCAAAATGATGATGGCCGTTACGTTCTTTCTCCCTTAAAGAACATCGTATATATTCTAATGTTCGGCTCTACTTTGCATACCTTCACAATAAAGAAGATAATGTATGCATAAATGGTGTTACAAGGGCAAACCTTATTGTTTCAATCATTCAAGAAGGCCTCCCCACAAATCCAAAAGATCTCAAAAAAATCTTCGTCCGCTTCCATGAAACATTAAACCTCACCCCTTCCCATGTCGAAAATGACCTTTCTACCTATGCGTCTTTTGTGCATTCAAACAGAATATCTCACCCTCAAAGAAGCAGAGCGGACCATAATAACTATTTTCGTTCCTAGTTTAGTTTCAACTTCTCCCTCAAGCCCAATATATCTAATCTTTCCTAACCCAACTTCTAACCTCGCCTCAAATCGGATAACAACAACTCCTAAAACCAACCCTTACCAACCTAAATAGTGAAATCGTCCCACTCACCTTCTACTATCAGAACGTGCGAGGCCTTCGCTCCAAAACTCATGGTGTTTTGCAACAAACTCATGCTCTACCCTTTGAAATCTATGCCCTGACGGAAACCATTCGTTCTTCCAATTCGTCAATTATAAAAGAAAATCTGATGGTTATCCTACCTCTCTCTCTTTCAATACCAAAACCTCGAATAATCCGGAAGCTATAGCCAACTTTTTTGTTACTTTTTTCAAGGAATCTTTTACCGGTGATTCCTTCGTACCTGATCCAAGTTATTTCGATTATTTACCGCATTTCTCCCTAAATTCATTACTTCCTATTACTGTCGACCCCAATATCGTTGAGAATAAGTTAAATCAACTCAATGATGAATTTCTCCCCGGCCCTGATGGTCTCCCCGCGATTTTCCTAAAAAAAGCTGCTCAGCTCTTTCTATCCCACTCTCCAAAATGTTCAACCGATCGCTTTCTCAAGGAGAATTTCCTGAGATATGGAAAACCTCTTTTAATATAACCCCTATACACAAAAAGGGGCAAAAGAGCGATGTTAAAAACTAGCGTCCAATTGCCAAACTTTCACATATCCCTAAATTATTTGAAAGCATTTTATGCGAAATTCTAAGTTTTCGGTGCAAATCTCTCATCTCTCCTAGGCAACATGGCTTTCTTAAGTGTAGGTCTACAACCACTAATCTTGTTGAATTTGTATCATATACCCTCTCAGCTCTTGAAAATGGGAACGAGGTCGATGTCATTTCTACAGACTTTAGCAAGGCTTTTGATAAAATTTCACATAGACTAACACTTTTCAAATTATCCTCCCTCGGCTTCAAGCAGGCCTTCTTGAAATGGATTTCTTCTTATCTAGAAAACCGTTACTACAGCGTCCGTTTCAGATCTGCCCTCTCCAATCCTTTCCTGGCTACCTCAGGGGTTCCCCTTAGGCCCACTCCTTTTCATTCTTACCATTAACGATATGGAAATGGTCATAAAATATTCCCATATCTCGCTCTACGCTGACGATACTAAGCTTTATAAGACTATATCATCGGCACATGACTCTTATCTTATTCAACTTGATCTCGACAGCTTCTCAATCTGGTGCCTTAAAAACTGCTTAGAGCCCAATATTACCAAATGCCAATCAATTACTTTTTCACGTAAGCGCATTAAACCTCCTCCCCGGCCCTACTTTCTCCATAACGAACGCATATCCTCCGTGGAGGCGATCCGCGACCTTGGCATATTATGCGACCGAGAACTCAACTTCTTGGCACACATCGACAATATCATTTCAAAAGCCAACTCAACACTTGGTTCTGTGAAACGATGGTCTAAAGAATTCACCGACACATACGTCACCCGATCTCTCTACATAACCTTTGTACGCCCGCTACTTGAATACGCCTGTCAAGTATGGTCACCATACCAACAAATTCATATCTCTAGAATCGAGAGCATTCAGCGTCGCTCCCTAAGATTTGCTCTTCGTGGTCTCTCTTGGAATGATCCTTTGATCCTGCTCCCCTATCAAAATCGCCTTCAACTAATTAACCTGAACTCGCTACAAGAACGAAGGGAAATATCCGACATTCTCTTTATTCATCGACTCCTCTCCGGTTCCGTTGACTGTGAAACCCTTTACAATTCTATTTTCTTCAACACGAACCCTCGTAACCTAAGAAATCCTCGCCTCTTCTACCTTCCTCCACACCGTACCTCATACGGCTCCAATGAACCCCTAACTCGAATGCTGCGGAGGGTAGATTCGAACCAAGACTTGTTTGACTTTAATCTCAGCACTCCATGCCTTAAACTCCTTCTCCGGAATCACCCACCCAATTAGCTTTAAGTTAAACATGTATAGTTTTTAGTTAGATTTTAAGCTTGTACTAAGCTAAATAAATGGGGGTACTGCCCCCATCAAAAATTAAAATTAAAATTAAATTAAAATTAAATTAAAGATAGTAAAGTTTAGGCCCTCCACATAAGCCCTGAACTTCTTTACCGGTAAAACGGCTGCATAGCATTCAAGTTCAGTCACTGTGTAATTCCGCTGAGCGGAATTCAGCGTCTAAGACATGAATGCTATGGGTCGTTCATTTTTCTCTTCGTCCATCTGAAAGATCACACTTCCTACACCTGAAGTTGAAGCGTCACATTGTATATAGAAATGTTTAGAAAAGTCTGGATTTGTCACTAAGGGAGCTGTAACTAAACTCTTTTTGAGTAGTTGAAATGCAGTCAGTGCTTCGTCAGTCATTTCAAAAGTCTGTCCTTTCTTTAGGCAATCGGTCATAGGGGCAGCAATAGTGGCATAGTTTGGCATAAATCGCCTAAGCCTTCGGAGTTGTTTCGGTGTCTTGGGCACTGGAAACTCTTCGACCGCCGATACTTTGTCCTTGTCAGTCCGTATGCAGCCATCACCAACAACGTAACCTAAATACTTGATTTCCTCGAAGCAGAATTTACTCTTTTCGACGTTTATCGTCAAGCCAGCTTGACGAATGCATACGGCAACTTCCTCCAGTACTTGAATATGCGTTTGGAAGTCTGGAGAACAAATCAAGGTCACCGTGATAGACAAAGACATTCTGCCGAAGACGACCAGGAATGACTTTGTCCATAAGCCTAGACATTCTCTGGGCAGCGTTACAAAACCCAAACGGCATAACCGTGAATTGATATAACGGTCGACCAGGGACTGTAAAAGCCGTCTTCTCTCTTGATTTCTCCTCCAGAGGGATCTGCCAAAACGCATCCTTCAAGTCGATACTGGAGATAAATTAAGTATCTTGAAGTCGGCTTATTATCCCCTCAATATGAAAGAGGATAAGCAAACTTCTTCGTCCTAGCATTAGCCTTCCGCGAATCTAGGCACAGTCTACTTTTGTTACATTTTCTCACTAAAACTACTGGAGAACTCCAAGCACTGTAACTCTCCTCTATTACACCCAGCGCCAACATTCTGTCTAGTTCCTCGTATAAGAGCTTCTGTACGACTGGCGAAACTGGGTAGTGCCTTTGCTTAATGGGAATTTGTTCATCATCCACTTCATTTATGTGCTCTTCTAGGCTTGTCTTACCCAACCCAAGTGTAGCAAAGGAGGGAAACAGTAACTTGATTCTTTCCAGCTGTTGTGCTCGAGGTACGGCAATCTTGCTGAAGATATTGGGAGCTATTTTAAACTTACTCCAAAAATCTACACCCAGATATAGAGGTTGTTGAAGACTAGGGACGACAAAAATCTCTAATTCATAGGACTTGCCACCCCACGAGACAATCGATTTAAAACTACCCTCTATCTTCTGATGGTTTCCATCTGCAGTTTTTATATAGTTATTTAATTTCGTTAGCTCTATGCTTTCCTTAAATATAAAATCGATTACACCATTCCCCAAACATGTAACTGACGCTCCACTGTCTCACAAACCTAAAACCTCTACACCCCCAATTGCACTTTTACATACGGCCTATTGTCATCCGAAATCGTCAGAATCGAAGATTCAATCTGATTCTTTCTTCGTCTAAATATTGCAATTTTTTCACTTAGCCTAGATATCCTTAAATAATTCCTAATCTTTACTCTTTCAGAAACCATTTCCTCGCCAAAAATTCTTCTACGAGCTTCTTCGTATTCGAGTTGTCTCTGGTGGAGACTCTTTATTATTCTAGGATTTCGGTAAGTCTTTTCCCTTTCAGTCTTATTTTCTCTTTCTAAAATAACTATTTTTCTAGGTTTTTTGGATTCTAAATCTGTCTCTGATCCTCCGGGACAGACTTCGTTGCCGTTGGTTGCCGCCCGAATGCACTGCCGACCTTCAAGTTTTCCTGTCCACAACAAAAACATGTTAATTTAAGAAACTTTGAAGGGCAAACACCTGGATCTTGACGAGTCTCATCCGAAAAATCCGTCCTCTTTCCCTGGTCATTGTAGGAGTTTTTTTGTTTTGTGTGTCATAAGTCCTTCTTTCTAGTCTATTTTGTCCTATTGCATCTATCCCTAAATCACCCTCAAACTCACTAAACCTACTGTTTCCTCTTTGGGAGACCCCTTCACTTGTTGTCTCTCTCTCTACCTTGTGAACAAATCTTTTCATTTTCAGATCTCTATCAGCTAAATATTCTTCCGCTCTCTCACATTCGTTTCTCAAATCCCTTAAACTACTAGTATTGCATCCAAAAATTAAAGTTGCAACCCGGTTCTTAATGTTCGCTCGGACTATCCGCCCCCAAATCGCTTTCTGCTGGCCTACTTTGCATTTGCAAGGTCAAACCCCTGATATCCGCATAAAACTCATCATATGTCTCGTGGGATTGCTGTTTCCTATCCATGATCGCCCTCAGAATTTCATAGTCACGCTTACTGTTCTTGCACTTACGCAGAAGTTAGGTTTTCAAATCGAAGTAGTTCAACATAAAATCGCCCTGATTCTCCTCCAAAAACTGCCAAAACCATCTTTCTGTGGGACCCGAGACAAGGTGATGGAAATCTGCGAACAGCTGCTCACCACTGAGTCCGATCTTTTTTTGCAGTGTTTCCACTCGGAAAAGAAAACTTTCAACCGACAAACCCTTCGACGATCCATCGAATTTGATCCCCCATTTATGAACATCAACCCTACGATTGATGTTCACAAATGAGGACTGATTCGACGGATGTGGCAAAGGTTGAGTTGGGTGAACCATTTCCGAGTGGAAAGTCCGTCTAGTCGTTGGGTTGTAGTTAAGCTATGTCGTGTACAGGATTTTGTCTGTAGGTTGGTTCGTACATATTGTCTTGTCTGTAAGTAGTGTTTTGTTTTATTGTATTGTGAAAGTTTTGTTGGTACGAACCGGCAATAGTGTTTTGTATAAAAGTTGTATTTTATCTAGGTGGTTGTTTTAATGTAGTATTTCGTTCAAATGTTGAGTCTTGTCTGGATTCGTTCTTGACTCTAATGTTCTGTCTTGAAGTATTGTTTATGTCTTGTTGAGAGTGTGGGTTGTAAAAGTTATCTTGTTGAAAAGTTGTATCTTGTCCGATGCCTCGTTTAAATGTATTGTCGCCGTGACTTGCCATAGAGAGTTCCAAAGTATTTAGCTTGGAATGTACTGCTTACATATTTTTGTCGAAAAGCTTCATGACATCAGTTAAACCCTCTGCCAGAATTCCAAGCGTCTTGGTTTGACTCTCTCTGACAGTCACAGAGGCAATTCGTTGCTTCCGTTCGTAGAAATCTTCGGTAGTCAGAGAAAAGGATGTGGAAGGTCCTTGAGACATTCCACCTCTATCCTCTCCAACTACAGAATGATGCATGTCTCTGACTTGTTGTTGTCTTAGTAGTCGGTCTCGTTCTCGTTGAAGTTCTTGTGTTTCTTGTAGTAATTTGTCGTGTTCGTTGGTAAATGTTTCTGTATGGTAAGTTCTGTTTTCGTTGTCATAGTTTTGTAAGTGTGAGTCATCAAATAACTCTGTTCTTGTCGTGTTGGTATCAGTGTGAGTAGTGTGATGTTAGTAGGTATTTGTATTGTCCGTTACGCTCATGTTTCGTATTATGTTCTTAATGTCTTCGTATGTCTTGTTCATGTCGTTTACTTGAGCGTTTTGTGTTGAGCAGAGGCTCGCAGACTTCGGGATATTCCCTGTGTTTTTGCCACCCTCTTCAATTTCTTTTTCGAAAAAAAAAATTAAACAAAACTAACGAGATTTTAAAATCGATTAAGAAAATTAAAAGAAAAACTTCGCTAGAGCAAAAAAAAAAAAATCCACCACACAAAAGTGGAGAAGAGAAAAATTCAACTAAAAAAACCGGTTAAAAACTAAAAAAATATGTTAAAAAAACTGAATTTCAAAATAATTAAAAATTCAATAAAAAGATATTTAATAAAAAAAATTTAAAAAAAATATTTAAAAAGATTTATATAAAAAACCGCAACAAGTATTTTTAAAATATTTTTGTTTTCATGATGTTATTTTATTTCTTTTCTATCTTTTTCTTTTTTCTGTTATAATGTTTTTGTTATTGTAATGGTTTTGCTTGATTTGTTTTCAAATACCTATCCCTTTGTATCTATGTTTTCGCTTTTGAATATTGATGAGTTTCATATATATGTGTCAGCAGGTTCTCCTTTAAAAAATATTCATTTCAAAAATGGATTCAAATAAAAGCGGAGTTATCTCTGCGGGCTATTTTGTTATTTTGTTGTCGTAAACGGGGGCTTAAAGTTTGCCATCTAAATGCACAAAGCTTGCTACCTAAAGTGGACGAGTTTAGAGAAATATTTGTTAGTTCTAATGTTGATGCGATCTGTGTGTCGGAAACGTGGATTCACCCAGATATAAAGGATGCCGTTTATGCTTTAAATGGGTACAAAATTTTTCGATCAGACAGAAGCAATCGAATCGGTGGAGGTGTAGCTATTTATGTAAGAGAAGGTCTGAGTTGTAAGCCAGGTGTTCTTATGACGAGATGCGCAGAACAAATCAAAAATGAAAATTGGAATGCGTTATCTCTAGTAGTTGTATCATGTATGCGGTGAATTTAACAGCAATATCTTACTAGAAAATAATCTTACTGAAAACATGATTGCGTTTGATCTACATTCAGTCAATAACCAAATGCCTTCTCATTTTACGAATACATAAAGTACCCTTCTGGATTTGTTTTTTGTGAATTACACCAGCGGGGTACCTTTTTTATTATCAATTATCTGCACCCGCTTTTTCAAAACATGACCTTATCTTCCTTATATTTGATTTTGATAATAATATTCGTTCTAGAACAACATCTTATAGTTTCCGTTATTTTTAAACCATCGATAGCACTGCTCTTGAAAATCATATTCGTCTAATTCCTTGGAATCTCGTTTATGGTATGACATCACCGGATGACCAAATTGATTTTCTTCAGAATAATATTAATTACATTTTTGATACACATGTTCCAATATCAACTGGTAGGACGAAGCCAAAGTCAAATGCTTGGTTTACAAATGAAATTCGTTTGTTAATTATTCAAAGGGACCAGGCCTATCGCCGATGGAAGCGTTTGGGTATAGAGCAATTCAGACCTATATCTATTCTTCCCTATCTTTCCAAAATTTGCGAACGAATTTTGCATAAGCAAATTAATGTGCATCTCAGGCGTAATAAACTATTAGTTTCTGTTCAATCTGGATTTCGATCAAAATATAGTTGTACCACCGTACTTTTTAAGGTAGTAGAAGACATAAGAGAAAAACTAGACGAGGGCAATGTTACTTTTCTTATCCTTTTGGACTTTTCAAAGGCATTTGATAAGGTGGACCATTCTATCCTTATTGATAAGTTGCGTCAAAGATTCAACATGTCCACTTCGGCTGTAAAGTTACTTTCATCGTTTCTTGAAGGTCAGGCTGTATCCCTGGGCAATACTTTTTTAGAATTCCTCCCTTTGGTACAGGGTGTTCCACAAGGCTCTATTTTAGGCCCCCTATTATTCTCGCTTTATATAAATGATATTTAAAACATAATTTTGAACTCATCAAATCACTTTTATGCTGACGATACGATATTCAAATTTATAAAAGTTGCCCTCTTGGTCTTATCGAAATATTGTGCTTACGAATTAAATGAAGACCTTAAAAGATTCTCGAAGTGGTCATAGAATAATGGGCTCTCACTTAATCCAAAAAAATGTAAGTGCATGGTCATCTTAAGAAAGAAGCTGGAGCTTTCTTATTTTAAAGAAATAATGTTCGATTGTTCGTCTATTGAGTTTGTTGAAAGTTCGAAAAACTTGGATTTAGTATTCAACATTACATTAACGTGGAATAATCACATAAATGAAATTGTGGGCAAATCGTATGCAGTTCTTCGAACTTTATGGAAAAACTTTACGCGACTAAAAACAAGATTAATTCTTTCTGAATCCTTAGTTATACCTGTACTCATTTAAGGATGTGAAATATTTTACAACTGTTATCGTGAATCTATAAGAAAGCTTCAAGTAGCATTAAATAGTATTCTGCGCTACATTTTTAATCTAAGAAGATTTGACCATATCTCACATTTAGAAACCACTTTGTTGGATACGTCTTTTTTCAAATATATTAAATTTCGTACCCTGTTTTTACTATTTTAAATCATACAAATGAGACAGCCGATTTATCTTTCTGATAAAATCCGATTTTCTTCGTCAAATAGATCTGCTTGTTTGATTTTACCACAATTTACTTGCCTAACATCGGAAAGATCGTCTGCCGCTGTTTATGGAGATTCGCAAAATTCAAGTTTTTTCCCAACGACAACCGGTGTACCCCAAGGATGTATATTAAGTCCTATTATTTTTGCACTTTTCGTCGACGACATCGTTAAAAACTTACCGGGGGGAGCAAGATTTGCTGGTCTAACCCTGAAAGTCTTACTTTATGCGACTTGGTCGTTCTGGCAGAGGAACCAAAATCTCTCCAGCTATGGGATCTCCAGATTAACACTGAAAAATCCAAGGTCATGGTGTTTGGATCCCGTAGACAAGTTGAAAATGAATTTTGGGTTCTGAACAACGAGAGACTTGAAGTTGTTCGAGATTACAAGTATTTAGGAGAGACTTTTACTTCAAACCTGAGATGGAATAAACATATAGAAGCAAAATGTTCTGCAGCGAAAATTGCCATAAATACAATGTGGAAAAAATTTTATAGTAACAGCAACATTTGTATTTCTGCAAAATATAAAGTTTTTGAGGCTACAGTTAATTCATGTTTGTGCTATGGTAGTGAGGTTTATGGGTGTACACCTGTAGAAGAGTTTGAGAAGCTTCAGAGATTTTTCTTTAAGCGCTTGTTTCGGCTTCCTAATATAACCCCAACGTACGCAATATGTGTAGAGACCGGGTTACGAAATATCTTTTTGCGAAACTTAAAAGCCAATGCGGATTACCTTGTGAGGACAATGCAAAAAGACAACGATAGTTTGCAAAAAACGGTGATACTATCGCTGCTAAGATCTAAAAACGGGCTCTTTGAAGATTGGTTTAAGTTAGCACATGACTTCAATCACACGCTCAACTTTACGGGCAACTTTTTAGAATGGCAAGCAATCTTCTATGACTTGATTGCAGTTGTCGACGAAAAGATCTATCTGGACAACGTCTTAAAAGCATCTTCTTCGGAGACTCGTTTAATTTACAGGAACCTTAACCATCGGTTAGGGAGTGGTAATTTTTTCACGGATGATTTGAGTATTGAAAATATTAGTTTTATTTTAAGGGCGAGAACAGAAATACTTAATCTCAATTTTATTCCTTACAGGGAAGATTTAACAGGAACATGTGGCCTCTGTAATCTCAACGAAAGAGAGGATATTATTCACTTCCTTGGTTTATGTCCCATTCTTCAAGAGATTAGGAGACTCTATTTTGGAAAGAGTAGAATTACTACAAACGAATGTTATGGAATACTAAATGGTGAAGCGTCCTGGAAAACCCTAGCAAATTATTGTAGACATGCCTTTATATACAGAAATAGTTTCTTTTAAATATTATTTTGCATTAAATTTCAATTGTAAGCCTACTAACTAAAAGTGCGGAGAACATAAGAAGCGCCAACAACGAGCGACTAGGGGCGCTCGGTGTGAATATAACCCCCATCTTGGAGTGGATTAAATCCCACTTATGCTTCGTGTGCAATCCAAGGATAAAATAAGCTAGGCTTAATATATTCTTGATTATACATATATCCCAATTTTTAATAGAGAATTTCGTATACTTAAAACTCAATGTGAAACGATCACTCTGGCAGACGGAAATATCCATGCCATATTTATGTTACCATTATAATGAATTGTCTAACTTTTTTCAACACAAATAAATAAAATAATAATAATAATAACATCGGAAAGACAATTTTTTATATCTGCAACACGCCTTTGGAATACACTTCTGCGAAATTTGAGAGAGCTAAGTGACGCAGATCGTTTTGAAAATGAGTTAAGGCTGTTCTTCACTAACCAAAGCAACTAATTTTTATATAACCCTCTCCCCCTTCATCCAAAGTTATCAAGCAAACTCAACTAATATAACATTACTTAATTTCTTTTTAAATTTACTCATTTTCTTATTTAAATTTATAAATCTTATTTTATTATACAAATTATAATTGTTTACTTTTCACAGAATTAAGAGTGTACTCTTATTGTGAATTGAAATATATGTTAAATAAATACTTAAATACTATAAATACTTAAATCAATCTTTCCAGCGACCGTCCACCCTAATAATGTGTTTTGTAATATTAGCAACGATTTTCCCAAACGGATTTGTCCCACCGATAAAAGTGAATAGTACAGCTCGGCTCCAACAAGAACATCAATCAGGCCTGGTTTGTTGAAAGTGGGATTAGCAAGTGGAAGTTTGGCTGGAATTTGACAGGATGATGTGTCAAACAATCTGGTGGGTTGATGTGATATTATGCTTGGTAGTAGAACAGGGGCATCTACGTTTATTGAAAATGCGTTGAGAGGAGATCTTAATTGAATACTAACTCTTCTCTTTGCTTTTTGTGTAGCTCGGCCAATACCTTGTAATTGAAGTACTTGAGATATTGGCGTTAGTTCAAGTTTTTTCATAGTTCTTTCCGTGATAAAGTTTTTCTGGGATCCAGAATCTAGTATTGCCCTGCATTCGATTGTTTTGCCATGCTGATTCGTAAGAAGAACCATGGCAGTGGACAGAAAAACATATCCTCGAGATTCTTGATTGCCTTGTGCGGTTAGCGATATTGATTGATTGGTTGTCGTGACAGCAGGAATTGTAGACGTACCTGAAGAGACCTTATCTGTTGTTAATAGATTCTTCACTGGAATACTAGTAGCCACTGCATTGCTATCGTGTTCCAAGTATAGTAAAAGAAAAATGCCCACTCTTGAAGCAATTTATACATCGTTTGGTAGTTTTAATCAAGGCAATTCGATCTTTAGGTCTTAGCTCTAGGAATTTTTGACAATTGTAAAGCTGATGGTTGCCCTTGCAAGCTTCACATGCATAAGATGTAGATGTAGTGGTTGCTGTTAATGCTCGCGAAATGCCTTGTTTTTTTGTGACACTCAGCCATATTTGTTTTTTGAGTCCTTCTTCCAATTGCTTCTAAGTGCTGGAATCGTGTTTTTAAGTACATCAGAAATTTCTTTAACGTTTGAAGTGTTCTTGGTGTTTTTAATGATTGCTTCCATAACGTGTGTGTATTTTTGTCAAGCTTTTTCACAAGTATGTGCATGATTATTGGATCCCAACAGCTTGTGTCGACTTCCAAGCCATCCAATGCGAGAAGACATTCCTGATTGGTGTCATGCAATGCACGTACAGATGACGCGCTTTCAATTGTTGCCACAGGCTGCACCATTAATTTGTTTTGAACCGAATTCACTAACAAACGTTCATTTTCTAATCGGTCCTTAATTGTTTTCAATGCTGCTTCGTAATTTGCCTCTGTGGGTGTTATGTGACATATCAGTTGATCTGCTTCGCCAATCAAACTCGTCTTCAGAAAGTTCATCTTTTGACAGTTTGAGATCGATTGTCGGTGTACCAATTATATGAAAAGATCGTGGAATTGTCTCCACTTTGTATAATCGCCGTCGAACTTGGGCAAAAAAACCTTTGGCAGTGCTAAGTTAGTAGATGAACTTGTGTTAATTGTATTACTTGAGGATGGCTGATGAGCTTGGCTTGAAAACTCATATAACTTGATGAGTTTTTCTTCGGTTTGGGTTTCAAACATCAGAAATTGTTCGATGTTGTATCCGTCCTGAACTGGATGCTCCTTCTGCTCACATACATGATTGTGTATGTGTAGGATTTCATTCCAATGACGCTCAATGGTTTTTATTTTTATTTGGTAAAATTCCAATGACCTTTTTACCAACTGGGTTTCTGTCCCGTTGAATGTTTACAGTGCCTTTACTGTAAATGACTGCTAATCGACAAAGGTTCTTATACCCTGACGATAGTTGATAATGCTAGTGCAGTACTAGAATATCACACTTGTAGACGAAAATGGTTTGTCCAAGAAGACTCACTTAGAAGGAAAAAGAAGTCTTAATTTTGGCTGTTAATTAAACAGTTACTTGTACTCTTTATTCTTGTCGTATTTATACAAAATATATTGAATGTGAAGTAACAATGAACAATAATAAATAAAACATTTTGCATAATTAACAAAAATAAAATATTGATGAACAAATTAATAACAAATATTAATTGTATGAATTGGCAAGAAGTGCTGACGTGCGTACACATAAATGAATATACAATAAATGAAGCGATTTCGACCAAATGGTGTCTGGTGACGAGGTTAACGAAATGGTGGTCATCATTGGTTCAACACTTGTTTTTTGTACCGAGTACAGATTGTGTATTCAAAAATGCATTTTTTATTAGACTTTTTAAACCCGGTCTCCCATATTCATATCGAATAATGCGCATCATGAGTTGGTTTTCCCCGTGAAGTGAAAATGCATGCACATGTTGTACATGTGTAACAACGAATGTCATCAATCAACATTTATATTATTATTCCCTTTCATTATTATTCACTTTCATTATTATTAATTCATAATCATTCATTTATTACTTTAACATGAATACATTTTCACTTATTCTTAAATAAATATTTATTTCAATTATCTTGAACAATTAAAAACCTTATCTGGTCACACCAAAACATTAAAGCATTATATAAACAAAAACTCTCAAGTTGTAAAGCACTCAAGTAATTCACCTCACTCAAAGCTCAAGTGAGGTGAAACTTTAAACATAAAGAAAGCTCTAAACTACATCATTAAAAGCTCTTCCAAAGATGTATAAAAGTCCGTGCATGATCGATTCAAATCATTCAAGTCCTTTATCTTGAAGTGCGAAGTTCCCCGAGCGTCCACAAAAGGTAATTGATTTGAATCAAAGGCATTCATGTCGGTGGAGGGTGCGTCGTTTTTACAAAGCGTCCACTGGAAGCTGATATGGGTGACCTATACGTGTGCCTGCAAATGCATTTGTACTGGTTCGCCATGCGAAGGTCTATTACCGTCAATGGAAAACTAATACAAATAGCTGTGTGTGTGTGTGTGCTTAAACAAAGCATTTATGCTGGTTCGCTGTGCGAAGGTCTACGACCGTCCACGGAAAACTATTATAAACAGCTGTTTGTCATTAAAAGAGTTGCTACAGTTTTCATCACCTAATGTTCATTTAGAATAAAAACTTAATACAGAACAATAAATTATAACGTTTTCATTTTAAAATACCCAAATGAATTCTTTTTTTATTTAATTAAATGGAAAATCATTTGGTTAACTTCCTATTCAACGTGTACTGCGGTCTCCGGACAGCATACGCGCGGTAGAAAGCCAACCAAAGCAGCGAAATTAATAAAGATTCTGTTTTCAGGAGTGACAAGAACCCCTACGAACCCCTACCAATTGGCGCCCAATTCCTACGTCAAATAGCCGTCCGCTACACTGACGCCCAACGAGTGGGTCACTTTCAATCCAGAAATTTACTAAGCTAACCGCATATAAATAAAATGGCACAATTCACTGACGCCCAATTAAAAAAGTTCATAGCAGCTATGCAGGAGCAAACTATAACTAAAGGTAGTTTTAGCAATTGCACTGCCAGATTCAAGGGTGAGCGAGACTCCTCAGCTGTGGAGGCATTCATAGCAACCATCACTGTCTACAAAGATGTAGAAAGAATCGACGACAGTGACGCAATTAAAGGATTCCCACTTCTTTTGCAAGAAAGCGCAGTTACCTGGTGGCAAAGTGTAAAAGCTGAAGCTGAAACATGGGATAAAGTCCTCACTCTACTCAGAAATGCTTATGCTCCTGAAAAACCAGCGTATAGGTTGTACATGGAGATATTTGAAATTAAGCAAAAGATAACAGAGCCAACGGATGACTTCATAACAACAAAGCGTGCTCTTCTTGCTAAGCTTCCTCCTCCAGCTCCTAAGGAAACTATGATGTTGGACATGATATACGGATTGCTCAACATTCGTATTCGCGAGGGTGTCCCAAGAGAAAGTTTCAAATCATTTTTGGATCTACTAACCAAAGCTAGAGCTGTTGAAATGTCTATTCGTGAGAGACAAAAACAAGCAGAACCAGGTGACGAGAAGAAACGTTGCAACTTTTGTAAGTACAACGGCCACACGACTGCTGACTGCCGGAAAAAAACAAAAATTCGAAAGCAAGAAAACAGCAACAACTACCAATGAACCGGCAATACACTGCTATAAGTGCAAGGCTCCTGGTTTTGTTAGGTCTAATTGCCCTAAATGCAAAGATTTGCCAAAAGGTCCATCTACAGTCTCCTTCAACTGTTTAAAAACGACCCTGGGTACCAACCTACCAACAATCACCATACAATCCCATGGTGAGGATGGGATAGCATATATAGATACTGCCGCAAGAACAAGCGTCGCCGGCAGACAACTATTTTTGCACCTAATGGAGAACGGTACAAAATTCCGTCAACTCAATGTCGATGTGACATATGCCGATGGACAAGCACGTCCACAAGAAATATGTGTGGCAGAGACCAACATACACTTTGGTAACAGGTTTCGGCCGATTACATTTATCGCCCTTCCTACAGCCAACGACAACCGTACACTCATCGGAATAGACTTCCTAGAGCAAAACGGTATAGTGCTAGATTTGGGTCAAAGAATTTGGTACTTTGCTGACGAAATTAAAAAAAAATATGAATTCTATGACACCACGCACACAAAGGTTGCTAAACCTCGTCTTGTCACGAACGTCCAAATATTGCGTTCAAAAGAAAATAGAAAGACTGGATCTCAGCTGGAAGCAAGCGCGGTTAAATGTACGCCACTTGTAGCTGAATCCTCACCTACGCAAGGCATCAACGCTTTCATAGCATGGTATGATGAGCGTAAAACTTTATCGCCTCTCGCTAAAACACCACCAGTGAAAGGCAATGATAAAAGTAGCGCATCAGGTTCACCACTCAAAAGAAAGAACATTTTGATCTCCCCACAAAATAACAAATATTCGCCAGGTTTTATCCAACGTATCTTCCAAAACTCGTTACGAAACACTGATGTTACACCAGAACGGAAACGCAATGACTTGTTTCCAGCATTAGTACGACACGAAGAAGAAATCTATTTGGAACCCTGGTTCACAGAAATCCTCTCAGTTGACATTGAGCTCCGCAACGACGAGGCACGTGAATTAAGTGACGTGGAAAGGAATCAGTTAAACAAGTTGCTTTTGCAACAAGAAGAAGTGTTTGGCGATATCACTGAGCCAACTCCTTATGCAGTCCACAAAATCAATACTGGCAATCATGAGCCTACAGCAGTTCCTCCTTACAGACTCTCTTCAACTCGTAAGGAACAATTAAAAGAAGAACTCACCAAAATGATCGAGCAAGACATCATAGAAGAATGGGAATCACCTTGGGCTGCACCAGTTGTGTTAGTCCCCAAAAAAGATAATAACATTCGTGTCTGCATTGATTACAGGAAATTGAATAGCATCACCATTCCGGACCGGTATCCACTACCAAGAATTGATGACTTACTGCATTCAACAAAGAAAACTTTATTCAAAAGTACTCTTGATCTGCAAACTGGCTACTATCAAATCAAGATAGATGAAAATGACGTGGGCAAGACTGCATTTATTACTCCCTTTGGGATGTTTCATTTCAAGCGTATGCCATTCGGCCTACGGAATGCACCTGCGACTTTCCAGAGACTCATGGATAGATTCCGCAATGGACTCTCAGATGTTTTCCTCCTCGTATACTTGGACGATATTATTATTTGTTCCGCTAGTTTCAAGGAACACTGCCAAGACCTACAACGAATTTTCGATCGGTTGCAAATATTCAATCTGAAGGTAAACAGAAAGAAATCCAACTTTTGCTGCTCAGTCGTTAAATACTTGGGACATCTCATAACCAATGACGGTATACAAGTTGACCCTGAAAAAGTAACAGCTATCCTTAACCGACCTGAGCCAACAAACCCAAAACAAATTATATCTTTTTTGCAGACATGTTCAATGTTCATGGTATCGACGATTCATTGCCAATTTTGCTGATGTCGCTAAACCATTGAGCAATCTAACAAAGAAAAGTGCTACATGGAAATGGAAGGCAGATGAAAGAGAATAATTTAAAACTCTTAAAACTCTCCTCACAACAGCACCAATCCTCAAACAAGCCACTGAAGGTGAAACATATCGCTTAAAAGCAGATGCTGGCAACTATGCTATTGGAGCAGTTCTAGTCCAGGGGGAGAAAGCTGATGAGCACCCTATCGAGTACGCTTCACGACTTCTTACAGCTGCCGAACGAAACTATTCAACCACTGAGCGGGAAGCTCTAGCCATAGTTTGGGCAGTAAACAAGTTTCGTGGTTACATAGAAGGAGGAGAAGTTATTCTCATAACTGACCATCAACCTTTAAAATGGCTATTAAGCTTAAAGTCTCCAACAGGTAGACTTGCACGATGGGCATTACAGCTACAACCCTATGATTTTAAAATCGAATATACGCCAGGCAGGACGAACATCGTAGCTGACATGTTATCCAGACCTCCATGCCCTAATCCAGATCACACTGAATCTGAATGTAAGCTGTGCAGTTTCCAGATCGACATGCCATCCAGAAGACCTGGAGAAATTCGCGAAGCACAATTACAGGACGATCAACTAAAAACCATCATTGATTCATTCGAGAATAACGATGAGAATCTAACAAGATGAACGACACGAGGATATCTACTCAACGATGGTATTCTCTACAGGTATTCTCCAGAATCAGGTGCTGAAAACGCCCAGCTGGTAATACCACTACAAGAGCGTAACATAATTTTGACAAACTACCATGATGCCTCCACAGCAGGTCACTATGGAGTTGAACGCACTATTGCCAAAATAGCATCCAAATACTTTTGGCCAGGCATGAGAAAGGACATAACAAAACATATATCCGATTGCCTTGCATGCCAGCGTTACAAACCAAGCAATATGAAGCCTTCCGGACTTCTTCAAACAGTTTCAAGCCATCAACTGTTCGAAATTGTAGCAGCTGACCTATTCGGACCATTACCTACCACAGCCGAAGGATATCAATGGGTCCTCATAGCCGAAGATATTGCAACTAGATGGATTGAAGTCTTCCCTTTTAAGGAAGCTACCGCCGAAAATTGTGCACTGACGCTGCTTAACGAAGTATTTCTTCGCTACGGGATCCCTAGACGTCTTATTACAGACAACGGCCCGCAATTTATCTCTGCACTAATGCAGCAGCTAATGGATTTTCTCGGAATCCAACAAAGCTTAACACCATTTTACCACCCAGAAGCCAATCCAGTAGAACGAAGGAACAGGGATATGAAAACCCAATTAGCTATCCTTGTCGGGACAAACCACACTACATGGGCCGACGCACTACCAAATATTCGATTCGCTATGAATACAGTGAAATGCCAAAGTACGGGTTACACACCGTCATATCTGATGTACGGACGAGAGCTAGGAACTACTGATGAAGTCACTAACGACCTACGTCCAATAACGGAACACGAAAATTTTGCATCACAAATCACGCCAAAACTTCTAAAACTAGCAGAAAAAATGCAAAATGCCAAAGAGGAAACCGAGAAGACACAGGACCACAACAAACGCTATGCCGATAAAAAGCGTCGCCAACAGCCCACTTTTAAAGTAGGCGACCTGGTACTAATCACTTCCCACCTCCTCAGCAAATCATCGAAGAACCTTACCTCAAAATGTATGCCAAAGAGGGATGGTCCTTACCTTATCACAAAACAACTTGGGTCATCCACTTATCAAGATGCATCCAAAGATGACATCACAACACCTTTGGGGACATATCATGTTTCCTCAATAACCAAATACCAATGTACCACATCCGATGAACAACCTATCCATAAGCTCAGAAAACGTGGCCGACCAAAGAAGACTACTATCTCTCCTGTCGCATCATCGGGACGATCTCTGCGCCAGAGGGGGAGAATGTAACAACGAATGTCATCAATCAACATTTATATTATTATTCACTTTCATTATTATTCACTTTCATTATTATTAATTCATAATCATTCATTTATTACTTTAACATGAATACATTTTCACTTATTCTTAAATAAATATTTATTTCAATTATCTTGAACAATTAAAAACCTTATCTGGTCACACCAAAACATTAAAGCATTATATAAACAAAAACTCTGAAGTTGTAAAGCACTCAAGTAATTCACCTCACTCAAAGCTCAAGTGAGGTGAAACTTTAAACATAAAGAAAGCTCTAAACTACATCATTAAAAGCTCTTCCAAAGATGTATAAAAGGCCGTGCATGATCGATTCAAATCATTCAAGTCCTTTATCTTGAAGTGCGAAGTTCCCCGAGCGTCCACAAAAGGTAATTGATTTGAATCAAAGGCATTCATGTCGGTGGAGGGTGCGTCGTTTTTACAAAGCGTCCACTGGAAGCTGATATGGGTGACCTATACGTGTGCCTGCAAATGCATTTGTACTGGTTCGCCATGCGAAGGTCTACGACCGTCAATGGAAAACTAATACAAATAGCTGTGTGTGTGTGTGTGCTTAAACAAAGCATTTATGCTGGTTCGCTGTGCGAAGGCCTACGACCGTCCACGGAAAACTAGTATAAACAGCTGTTTGTCATTAAAAGAGTTGCTACAGTTTTCATCACCTAATGTTCATTTAGAATAAAAACTTAATACAGAACAATAAATTATAACGTTTTCATTTTAAAATACCCAAATGAATTCTTTTTTTATTTAATTAAATGGAAAATCATTTGGTTAACTTCCTATTCAACGTGTACTGCGGTCTCCGGACAGCATACGCGCGGTAGAAAGCCAACTAAAGCGGCGAAATTAATAAAGATTCTGTTTTCAGGAGTGACAAGAACCCCTACGAACCCCTACCAATTGGCGCCCAATTCCTACGTCAAATAGCCGTCCGCTACACATGTACATATAGTTGCATGAAAAGGCAATTGAATTGAATTAATATTGGAAATTTTTCACCAAAGGATAAAGTTGATGAAGATAACCTTCCATTTGATTTGATCGGATGATACCCTTTGCATCAATATATAAATTGAATGTACTCAACCAACTTTTTGGAGACACCTGTTTTCCTTGTTTTAATTCGCGGTATTCTAACTTTAAATACTTTTTTTGTGTTAGCTTGATCAATTTTTGTTTTGCTAGTACTATTTCTTCGTATAACAATTCAGATATGAACCTTTTGTTACTTAAGTCAAGCCAAATTATTTTTTCGTGCGAAAGTTCAGACTTTGATCTTTTTCTAGTTGCGAGGTTCCTTGAGGCAACGTAATTAAATCGCAATATATATGCAGTTACACATTAACCTTATGACAGTTTGAAAATTTGCACAGATCATTTTCAAAATCCTGTGAAACCTGGTTTGTGAATGTCTTAACCTTTTTCATTTCTAACATTGATTCATCATCGGGTTCTCGCTTTGATAGTGGCCAAGTTGATTGAGGTTGTGACAACCATTGAGGACCCCTAAACCATAAACTATTTTGTTTCAATTCGAACGCATATACTCCTCTCGTGGCTAGATCTGCCGGATTGTCGGCTGATACTACATGTGATCAACTATAAATTTTCGTAATTTTGAGGATTTCAGCCGTTCTATTGGCCACAAATGATTTTCCAAGAATTTGGATGATCTTGGAGGCAACATAATAGTATAGTGGAATCAGTCCACAAATGCACCGCTGCAACAGTTTTAATGGAGAGGGAGGTTGACACTAATTTAATCATTTTTGATAACAGAACAGCCCCTTGTAACACTAACCTAGGTAACGATACGGTGTTCACATGTGCAACCTTTGTTTTTGCCCATAGCAGATGAGAAGAAATTGTGTTTTGGCCTTGCACTTGAAGATATATGCAAGCGGCGGCGGCGTATGACTTTTCGTAGGCATCGCAGAACCCATGTATCTGCGATATAACCTCTGGAGTATATTCAACCCAGCGTGGGACTCGCAAGTTTGCAACTTCTAGCAACTCAGACACAAATGATTTGCACCTTTGTTCCGTAGACAGAAGAAGACATTCATCCCAATCTGTATTATCCTTCCACATTTGTTGTATCAGTATTTCCGCTATGACCACAATAGGGGCCAACCATTATATTGGGTCAAACAATCTGGCGATCATAGAAAGGACTGAATGCTTAGTGATGCTATTTGTCTGGGGAAATGATTGAAATGAGAAGGAACATGTGTCCGAAGTTGCTTTCCATTGGATGCCCAATGTTTTCACAGAACTTTTTTCTTCAAAAACTAAAAAATCTTCATTAAGAAGCGTGTCTTTGGGTAGATGCCAACAAATCAGCTGCGTTGGATGTCCATTTTTGTAGTTTGAAACCAGCAGATTGTTAAACAGATATTAATTCCTCTTGAGCTTTAAAGGCACTAGACATCTAATGAGTTCCTGATTTTACGTCGTCTACACACACTTGTCGTAAAAGAATATCAGACGCCAGTGGATGAGAGTGTCTAACCTCCATAGCTAGCTTTTGAAGTGAACGAATTGTTAAATATGCTGAACAAGTCACCCCCCAAACGTAAGTGTCAACATTTCAAACACGCTAAGAGGATCTAATATATTTTCGCGAAGCAAGATTCTTTGAAATGGTGCCTGATCTGGATGTATCTTAATTTGTAGATACATTTTCCCAACATCGCTGTTGAACACATATCGATAAAGACGTGAATTCAAAATTAAGATGGTTACATCTGTTTGTAAGGCTGGACCCGGATGAAAGACATCATTTAATCTCTTCCCGTTTGAAGAGGCAAAGGACGCGTTAAAGACTACGCGAACCTTCGTTATAAGAAACCGGCTGCATATGACCCAGGTCAACGTATTCTGAAAGAACCGAATCATACTCCTGTTTAAATTGGGGATTTTTTAAAAGACGCTGTTCGCTTCGCATAAACTGCCTTTGCGCATTTTCATGCGAAGCCCCTAACTACGGATCTTGAAGAAATTCTTCTTTGAATGGTAACCGCACTACGAACCGACCCGTTTCATCTCGGAAAGTCGAGTTTTCAAAAAGCTTCTCACAATATTGTTCCGCTTTTGTTAGTATGGGGCTTTGTGGAAGCTCCCCCAACCGCAAAAACTTTTGAATTTCATCATTAAGTGTAACTTCATTAAAGAATGACAAGGATATCGTAAACTGGGATTCATTGGTGTATGGTTCTTCTAAAGGACCAAGCAGCACCCACCCAAAAATTGTGTTTTGTGCCATCCCAAAATCCTCTGAAACACCCAAGGTTTCATTCCATCACGTTTAATGAAAGGATATAAATCTGCACCAAGTTACAAGTCAATCTTGGACCTACGATTAAAAAATGGATCTGCTAATGGAAAATCAAAAAAATTTTGGGATTCTCCCACCTCTATGGAGATTGAAGGCAGATTATCTGCCACCTTTTTCAGCACTAGTGCTTTCGCAAAAAGTGAAAATTGTGCATCTTACTTGGAGCTAAAAGTGAATAAACACATTTCGGATGACGTCCCCGCTACCGAGGAATTAACGCTGGCCACCGTAGCTCTAACCGTGCGTGTAGGTATAATTTTAACTTTGTTTGGATCTCTTCGGAAATAAATGAAATTTCAGAACCCGGGTCAATAAGTGCTTGCCATTCAAAATCGGTTTGATGGTGGCGAATTCGAACTATTGCAGTAGCTAATATAGCTGTGCAAAAAACCTTTTGCATATACATTGGGATTTTCATTCGCCTTTGAAAACTGAACTGCATTCTCATTTATCGTTGAAAATTGGAAATTGGGATTTTCCCTGGAAAATGAAGTAATATTCTGAAAAGAACCCCGATTAAGACTTGGAGTAAAACCTGAAGTGGACTGTATATGTGGTGTAAGACTCCCCGAAGCAAGAATCTTATCAAAATGTAGGAGTGAATGGTGCCTTCCTTTGCATTGAAAACACGAGTTGTCCATTTGGCAAGTTGTAACCATGTGCGTTAATGCTAGGCAATTATAACTCATACTCTCCCAAGATTTAAATTCGGTAGGATTTTTGAGAAATTCTTCCCATAACGCGAGAGTTTGTGTGGGAAGTCGAGTCGCACACAAGTATGTGATGAAAGCATCCAATTTATCAGTTGCAATCTTATATGACCGTAAAGCTAATAGCGCATCGTCAATATTACTTTGCAACTCCTTCAAAGAGGTGACCGATTCAATCACAATACATTGTTGCCCGAGTAAAATATTAAGATGACTGTTCACTAACACACGTTTATTTTTGTAATGATTTTCGAGAGCTAACCACGCTGCCTTAAAATTCTCTTCAGTAATTTCAAATTAGGAAACGATGCTTAAAGCATGATCACTTTTCCTAACCCGCAAATGAAAAAGGTTTTGATTTGGACTAAGTTTGGAATGTTTAACGTAAAGTGCCGTAAACATATCTCTGAATGCCGGCCATTTTAAGAAACATCCACAAAAAATTTCTGCTTCACAAGGGGGAACATACATACTATGCGTCGATGCACTGTTGGTATCTATACCTTCCGCGTTACCTTGATCATCCTTGTGCTTCAACTTGCCCTCAGATGGTCGCGAGGCTTCTAATATTTGACTTAAAAATACGATATACGTTTTCGACGAACTTTTTATATTTGTTCTTCACCTCAAAGTAAAGGCCTTAAGCTCGTCGTAGTCGCCCGTCGCTGCCGCACGAATAAAGGCGGAATATTCTTTTTTTACATTTAGCCAAATTTCCTGAAGTTCCCAACGGAAAGCTTCATTCACTGAGTTTGTTAACCCCGTAGCAGGAGCTTCCTGAAAGGAAGCATGAAAATCGACTAACGTGTCGCATGCCGCAATATACCCTTCAAAACTCATGTCGAAAAACAAACAAAAGAAAATTACTTATCGCTCGACCCTAATTCGTATACGACCGCAAAAAAAAAACCAGAAACCTGTTTACCGCTGTTAACCAATTACGGACCAACCAGCTACCATCTACGTAACAATTTTACCGTATTAATTTTCTGTCAATTTATTTTTAGGTATAAACGTGCCAATTTTACCGTTTATAACCTTAATACCCGTTATTGAATTTCTCATAAACTTAAAAACAAGATCAAAGTCATGCAATTTATATAAAAGTGTATTTGTATGTACCTGTACAATGCAAATAATTTTATGGTTAACTGTTAACTTGTTGAGGATGATTTTTGGCTGAAGATCTTGATCTGCTGCGTACTCCGACTATAGTTGACAATGATGATGATGATAGACGCTGCTGCTGTATTAGACTGTGATAATTATCACTCTAATAGTCACTCGAACGTTGTGCACCCGGTCTTGGGAAAGCCATCCCAAATGTAGCAACCCTTTTTGCTAAATGCTGTAATGAGTACCGTTTTCTAGCAGTAAATTTTAATGGTTTTAGTAAGGCCCCAAGCAGTGTTGCCGTTTTAGCGACTTTGTCACCATATCTAGCGGAATTTTCAAAAGTTTAGCGCCAAAAAATTTTTTTTGTCGCTAAATATTTCTAGCTACCAAGTCGCACATTAGTTTGCGACTTTTTTGCATATCTTATGAACACTCTTGCAAATTAATTGTGATAATTTGCAGCCATGTGCGAGCATTTGCGGTCGTCCCAATCATTTGCAACTACACGAAAACAGGACATCGCAAATGCATTGATGTGCGAGTAAAATATCAGCTGATATTCTCTGTTTTATAAGGAGAATATTGGAAAAAAAATAATAAAAAGACAAATTTCGATAAAAAATTACGATTAAAATGGGTAGTTGATGAAAGTTTATTATTGTTTTCGGTTTCCGTTCGTTGCCACCAGAGATCGGAAGTGATTTTTCTAGATGTCAATATAAAAGGTATTATTGTGAACTGTCGAATAACATGATCATTATAAAGTCCTTGTCCCGTTAAAGTAAAATGAGTGAATCGAATTTTAACTTAGATTTCGTGCAGCCTTCAGAATCAAAGCCGCGAAGCGCGAGAAAGTCAGAGTGTGGGAAAAGAAAGGTTCAGCACAACTGGACCAATGAAGAAATTCAGCGTTTGATTGCTGCAGTGGAGACACGTCCCAGACTTTGGGATGCTGGTTCGGCAGAGTACAAGCTTTCAAAACTTGATGGCTGGCGTGAGGTTATCGAGGAGCTTGGCTTGGATATAAGCGTCAACGAAGCCAAATCCAAGTGGCGTTGTCTACGAGTCACGTTCAAAGCAAATTTATCAAAAATTCGCTTGAAGAAATCAGGGCAGGGTGCTGAACCACCTAGTGTATCATGGCAATTTTTTAACCAAATGATGTTCCTGGAGGCTAATGACGCACAAAGATCCACGTCAACAGTTTCATCAATGGATATGGTAATTTGTAATAATCTGATGCTTTTCTGACTTATACTTTTAACGATACGGATACAGGTCTCTGCTTCTATCAGCTCTGAGGTTTTAGATGAATTTTCTTTGTCACCTTTGCCTTCAACATCGCCCGTTGTAGTCGGCCAGCGACGCAAGCGCAGATGCCCGGTGGAACAAACCTCGTCACCGTCATCAAGTTCCTCCTCGGCTCGTTTAGCCATTTTAAACTCGGCTGTTTCCGCCTTGAACGCAGCCGATAAAAACTCTGCGTTCTGTGACTATTTAGCGATCCAATAGCGTGACCTTCCAGAGTATCAAGGTGATTTTTTGCGAAATATGCCTAATCGCAATCTTTTGGATTTTTTGGACGAAATCCAGTCGCAGAGTCCACAGCAGTCGCCGGTTAGTTTTGTCGAGAACAATGGACACGAAGTAGGCATTGAGGCTTTGCAGCAGATCATCGTGACGGACGATGAAGAAGGAAATACGAGTACCATTGCTCAGCCGGTACCAGTATGCCCATTCCGTACCGCAATCGACGATTCGGACATAGACGTCGAATAGAACATACATATGGACATATATGTATTAATGTATTTTTATACCCTATTCCATAGAATGGGTATATTGTATTTGGTGTGGAGTTTGTAACATAGAGAAATAATACCGTTAGGTATAGAAAAGTATATATATTCTGACTCAGAATCAAAAGCCTAGTCGATTTATCCATGTCCGTCCGTCCGTCCGTCCGTATGTATACTCTCTAGAGATCGCAATTTTTGAGCTAGAAAGCTGAAATTTGGTATATATAATCTTTGGTTCAAGAGTAAGGCTAAGTTCTTGAACCGATAAAATCCGCCCACAAACACGCCCACAATTGCCATTTTTGATGAACAACCTCAATTTAATAAAATAAAATGATGTTTTTTGTACAGTAACGATGAAAGCATAACGCTAAAATTTGCACACGTAGGCTCTAGGTAAACCTTCTTCGAATCAAATTAAAATATTTCATACAAAACCATCAATATTGTTTTTATAAAATAACAATTGTTATATTAAAGCGAAAAACATTAAATTTTGTAAGTATTACTTGCACACAAACATCTTATGTATGAAAACACAAAATTTGATTTTGGGCGTGGCTGACGCCCACTTTTCATTAGAAACTATAAAAAAATTGTTTTTGTAAATAAACGGTATTTATAATGAATCCGCAAGCCAAAATTTTGCGTCTCTTAATAAAAATTAAAAGGTTTGTGTATGGAAAAAAAATTTTGAATTTTGGGCGTGGCTTACGCCCACTTTTCATGAAAGAACGAAAAACGTAGTCTCAAACATTTAAGGCACTTCCAATATTTAATTTAAACCTTTTTCCTTCCGTTCGTTATTTGAGAAATATATCTCTACATTTTCTTGTATGCATTTTTTCAATACGACCACTTTTAAAGGCGCGATTTTGATAAAATACCTTTGTTTAGGTAAGATTGTTTAAAAGCTACTCGATTCAGCTGTAGTTTTACACATATGCCTAAATACTGATCAAAGCACAGTAAGTGCTTCAAATTTTTAAGACACGCCCACTTTAAAGGGGCGTTTCCGTCAAAAGTTGTATAATGCATTAATTTTTTAACGTTTTTTAACTATAGGTCGCAGTTTTGAAGTAAACAGATGAACACTTGGATTTATATTCCTTGGTTACGTAGCAGAGTGTGGTCCAAGAATTGTTAAAAACACCCATACTCGCTATTTCCATTCCAAATCTAATTTTTAAAAATTTAAGTTTTGTCTTGAAGTTTTGTTCAAATCGATCTGCAAGAATAAAATTGAATGTCACTGAGCTCTTAAAAATTGTCTTGGCAATAAAACATTTTAACTTTGGGCGTGGCACACGCCTTTTTTTATTGGGTCAGCACTAATCGAACATCACACAACAAAAAATAAATGTTATTGAATTTTGTTCTGTCTGCTAAAGAAGAATTTTGCTGGCTGCCGGAGGCGAACGGATACACATACAAAAATAAAGGGAATAGGGTATCCAACAGTTCGTTGCAAACGTATATGCGGGTTTTCATATGCCGTCAGCTCGTAGCTTTACACCTTATTGCATTTTCATAGAAACATATACACGCAAACGTGAAAAAAAGAGAACCCACAAAAAACTCACCGCTGCCTACCTGCCCTGCCCCTTAAAATTTCAACCGAATGTCTCTTGTTTTATTGTATTTGTTTGCGCTAACGCTTTTGTTTATTCGTCGTCCCAGAATTGTCTTGTTCCATACGCCATTGGCACTTTTATGAGAAAAACGCATTTAAAGGCTTGCGTACTTGGTACTCCGAAACTGTGTGATAGGATTTTTTTTTTATTTTTTTAACTTGAAGTTAGTCTTACAATGAGTTCACTTACCAATTAACAAAGTGTTATACCAAACCGTTAACAAGCTACGTTAATTAACATAAAAGTCTGCATTTTTGACTTGTGTCCCACCTCTTACATTTTGCAACTGATTTTTTGTCTTTCCATACACGTGGAACACAAAAAATTTCATAATTACGAACCTAATCAACTAAAATGGAGGTGGAACAAACCAATACTGAAATTTTGTTTGCAATCAGTGTCCCACATACTCGTACATAGCTTTTCTTTGAAACAAGTGAACGTGTTGATTTTGGTGGATATGGGACAAAGTCGATGTTCGATATCTCGGGATTGGAAAGACATAGAGCAAATCGAATCACAGATTCTAAAAGAGCATACAAAATTACCATAGAATCCGCTCCTAACTCAAAAACGACAAAAGTGGCGTATGGAACAAAACAATTCTGGGGCGACGTATTTAGCTGGGCTTTACTTCGGACATGTTGTTGTATTATGTAGATTGTATTGTATAGATATTACTATTAGTTGTAGGAAATCCGGTAGCGCAAGTTTTGCCGCTAAATAATGTTTCAAGGGAGGCTTTTTGTAAGAGAGAGCTCTAGGCAAGGTATTTTTTTTTTTTTTAATTTATATCAATGCTCTTTGTAGGGAATTTGGTATTGGAAGTTGTAACGTTAAGAGAGAGTTTTATTTGGTACTTTTTCGTTGTGTCTTGTGTTAAGGAAAATTTGATTTGAAAATAGGTTGTTATTTATGGCATAGATTATTGTTCCCTATAATAATTATTTTCATTCATTAGTAGAACTTATTCATTTAAATTCTTGGTTTAGCGGCGATAAACCTGCTAACTGAGAGGAATCGCCACTGCTAATATTTCTGTTTATCATGTGAAATGATAGATACATTAAGCGTTTTTCTTTTTTAGTCCACAGCAGAGCCTGAGTTGTCAAAAAAAAAAAAAATAAGTGTTTATTTTTTGCTTCAGAGTGTTCAGAGCTTCGAATTCGTATTTCTTTTTTCCTTCAGAGTGTGTTCAGAGTGCGCTCTACGAGCTCCAAATAAATAGATGGGGCAGACTGAGCTAAAAGCTGAACAAAAATATAAACGTCAAAGTGAGACGCTTCCAAACCAATTAAATTGATAAAAAGAAGCCTTTAGAGGCGGCTGGAAATAAAAACAATTAAACTGGCCGCCAAAGGTATTTTAAATGTTAAAAAAAACCTTTCTTGAGGTTTTTCAAATGACATGAGAAAAATAAATTAATGGGATATCAAATTCGTTTCATTTTATATTCAGAGCGCTCTGAATACAATTAGTTCAGAGGACGTTCAGTGCGAGCTCGATATACTCGAACTCGGTTCAGAGCTCGTTTCTGAATGAAAAAAGAAAATCGCCTATTATGTAATTTTAAATGGTTTTTTTTATAAAATGTGAATCTTATTACTTGTATTTTGCAGATTTTCTAATAATATTTCTCCAGCAAGCCGTCAAATAAAGTTTGGAGTTTGACTAGTTCCTTCCAATTTATGACTACAAACACTAATTTTAGTGCGATAAATCCAGATCAAATGTGGATTTTCCGTTGAAAAAGAAAATATACCTGCAAAAGTATAGATATTTGTACTAAATTTTTTTCTAGCGACTTTTTTTTAAATTCTTTTTTAATTTATCTAGCGGATTTTTCAGTTCAATCTAGCGACTCTTTTTTTGCTTGCGGCAACACTGGCCCCAAGTGTCGCAAAAATGTTGATGATGCGAGTGCACTAATGTGAAGTGCCGTTGCAGTACGAAACTGTTTTTAGGAAGGTCAGCCATAGTGTCGCCAAATTTTGATGATGCGAGTGCACTAATGTTGAGTGCCGCTGCAGTACGAAACCGTTTTTAGGAAGGCCAGCCCAAGTGTCGCCAAATTTTGATGATGCGAGTGCACTAATGTGGAGTGCCGCTGCAGTACGAAACTGTTTTTTAATAAGGCCAGCCCAAGTGTCGCCAAATTTTGATGATGCAAGTGCACTAATGTGGAGTACCGTTGCAGTACAAAACTGTTTCGTTGGTCGCGTTGCTTT
>OU696696.1:103466408-103557722 GCA_916050605.2 Platycheirus albimanus | reverse complement strand
TAATGATAATGATAATGATAATGATAATGATAATGATAATGATAATGATAATGATAATGATAATGATAATGATAATGATAATGATAATGATAATGATAATGATAATGATAATGATAATGATAATGATAATGATAATGATAATGATAATGATAATGATAATGATAATGATAATGATAATGATAATGATAATGATAATGATAATGATAATGATAATGATAATGATAATGATAATGATAATGATAATGATAATGATAATGATAATGATAATGATAATGATAATGATAATGATAATGATAATGATAATGATAATGATAATGATAATGATAATGATAATGATAATGATAATGATAATGATAATGATAATGATAATGATAATGATAATGATAATGATAATGATAATGATAATGATAATGATAATGATAATGATAATGATAATGATAATGATAATGATAATGATAATGATAATGATAATGATAATGATAATGATAATGATAATGATAATGATAATGATAATGATAATGATAATGATAATGATAATGATAATGATAATGATAATGATAATGATAATGATAATGATAATGATAATGATAATGATAATGATAATGATAATGATAATGATAATGATAATGATAATGATAATGATAATGATAATGATAATGATAATGATAATGATAATGATAATGATAATGATAATGATAATGATAATGATAATGATAATGATAATGATAATGATAATGATAATGATAATGATAATGATAATGATAATGATAATGATAATGATAATGATAATGATAATGATAATGATAATGATAATGATAATGATAATGATAATGATAATGATAATGATAATGATAATGATAATGATAATGATAATGATAATGATAATGATAATGATAATGATAATGATAATGATAATGATAATGATAATGATAATGATAATGATAATGATAATGATAATGATAATGATAATGATAATGATAATGATAATGATAATGATAATGATAATGATAATGATAATGATAATGATAATGATAATGATAATGATAATGATAATGATAATGATAATGATAATGATAATGATAATGATAATGATAATGATAATGATAATGATAATGATAATGATAATGATAATGATAATGATAATGATAATGATAATGATAATGATAATGATAATGATAATGATAATGATAATGATAATGATAATGATAATGATAATGATAATGATAATGATAATGATAATGATAATGATAATGATAATGATAATGATAATGATAATGATAATGATAATGATAATGATAATGATAATGATAATGATAATGATAATGATAATGATAATGATAATGATAATGATAATGATAATGATAATGATAATGATAATGATAATGATAATGATAATGATAATGATAATGATAATGATAATGATAATGATAATGATAATGATAATGATAATGATAATGATAATGATAATGATAATGATAATGATAATGATAATGATAATGATAATGATAATGATAATGATAATGATAATGATAATGATAATGATAATGATAATGATAATGATAATGATAATGATAATGATAATGATAATGATAATGATAATGATAATGATAATGATAATGATAATGATAATGATAATGATAATGATAATGATAATGATAATGATAATGATAATGATAATGATAATGATAATGATAATGATAATGATAATGATAATGATAATGATAATGATAATGATAATGATAATGATAATGATAATGATAATGATAATGATAATGATAATGATAATGATAATGATAATAATGATAATGATAATGATAATGATAATGAAGATAATGATAATGATAATGATAATGATAATGATAATGATAATGATAATGATAATGATAATGATAATGATAATGATAATGATAATGATAATGATAATGATAATGATAATGATAATGATAATGATAATGATAATGATAATGATAATGATAATGATAATGATAATGATAATGATAATGATAATGATAATGATAATGATAATGATAATGATAATGATAATGATAATGATAATGATAATGATAATGATAATGATAATGATAATGATAATGATAATGATAATGATAATGATAATGATAATGATAATGATAATGATAATGATAATGATAATGATAATGATAATGATAATGATAATGATAATGATAATGATAATGATAATGATAATGATAATGATAATGATAATGATAATGATAATGATAATGATAATGATAATGATAATGATAATGATAATGATAATGATAATGATAATGATAATGATAATGATAATGATAATGATAATGATAATGATAATGATAATGATAATGATAATGATAATGATAATGATAATGATAATGATAATGATAATGATAATGATAATGATAATGATAATGATAATGATAATGATAATGATAATGATAATGATAATGATAATGATAATGATAATGATAATGATAATGATAATGATAATGATAATGATAATGATAATGATAATGATAATGATAATGATAATGATAATGATAATGATAATGATAATGATAATGATAATGATAATGATAATGATAATGATAATGATAATGATAATGATAATGATAATGATAATGATAATGATAATGATAATGATAATGATAATGATAATGATAATGATAATGATAATGATAATGATAATGATAATGATAATGATAATGATAATGATAATGATAATGATAATGATAATGATAATGATAATGATAATGATAATGATAATGATAATGATAATGATAATGATAATGATAATGATAATGATAATGATAATGATAATGATAATGATAATGATAATGATAATGATAATGATAATGATAATGATAATGATAATGATAATGATAATGATAATGATAATGATAATGATAATGATAATGATAATGATAATGATAATGATAATGATAATGATAATGATAATGATAATGATAATGATAATGATAATGATAATGATAATGATAATGATAATGATAATGATAATGATAATGATAATGATAATGATAATGATAATGATAATGATAATGATAATGATAATGATAATGATAATGATAATGATAATGATAATGATAATGATAATGATAATGATAATGATAATGATAATGATAATGATAATGATAATGATAATGATAATGATAATGATAATGATAATGATAATGATAATGATAATGATAATGATAATGATAATGATAATGATAATGATAATGATAATGATAATGATAATGATAATGATAATGATAATGATAATGATAATGATAATGATAATGATAATGATAATGATAATGATAATGATAATGATAATGATAATGATAATGATAATGATAATGATAATGATAATGATAATGATAATGATAATGATAATGATAATGATAATGATAATGATAATGATAATGATAATGATAATGATAATGATAATGATAATGATAATGATAATGATAATGATAATGATAATGATAATGATAATGATAATGATAATGATAATGATAATGATAATGATAATGATAATGATAATGATAATGATAATGATAATGATAATGATAATGATAATGATAATGATAATGATAATGATAATGATAATGATAATGATAATGATAATGATAATGATAATGATAATGATAATGATAATGATAATGATAATGATAATGATAATGATAATGATAATGATAATGATAATGATAATGATAATGATAATGATAATGATAATGATAATGATAATGATAATGATAATGATAATGATAATGATAATGATAATGATAATGATAATGATAATGATAATGATAATGATAATGATAATGATAATGATAATGATAATGATAATGATAATGATAATGATAATGATAATGATAATGATAATGATAATGATAATGATAATGATAATGATAATGATAATGATAATGATAATGATAATGATAATGATAATGATAATGATAATGATAATGATAATGATAATGATAATGATAATGATAATGATAATGATAATGATAATGATAATGATAATGATAATGATAATGATAATGATAATGATAATGATAATGATAATGATAATGATAATGATAATGATAATGATAATGATAATGATAATGATAATGATAATGATAATGATAATGATAATGATAATGATAATGATAATGATAATGATAATGATAATGATAATGATAATGATAATGATAATGATAATGATAATGATAATGATAATGATAATGATAATGATAATGATAATGATAATGATAATGATAATGATAATGATAATGATAATGATAATGATAATGATAATGATAATGATAATGATAATGATAATGATAATGATAATGATAATGATAATGATAATGATAATGATAATGATAATGATAATGATAATGATAATGATAATGATAATGATAATGATAATGATAATGATAATGATAATGATAATGATAATGATAATGATAATGATAATGATAATGATAATGATAATGATAATGATAATGATAATGATAATGATAATGATAATGATAATGATAATGATAATGATAATGATAATGATAATGATAATGATAATGATAATGATAATGATAATGATAATGATAATGATAATGATAATGATAATGATAATGATAATGATAATGATAATGATAATGATAATGATAATGATAATGATAATGATAATGATAATGATAATGATAATGATAATGATAATGATAATGATAATGATAATGATAATGATAATGATAATGATAATGATAATGATAATGATAATGATAATGATAATGATAATGATAATGATAATGATAATGATAATGATAATGATAATGATAATGATAATGATAATGATAATGATAATGATAATGATAATGATAATGATAATGATAATGATAATGATAATGATAATGATAATGATAATGATAATGATAATGATAATGATAATGATAATGATAATGATAATGATAATGATAATGATAATGATAATGATAATGATAATGATAATGATAATGATAATGATAATGATAATGATAATGATAATGATAATGATAATGATAATGATAATGATAATGATAATGATAATGATAATGATAATGATAATGATAATGATAATGATAATGATAATGATAATGATAATGATAATGATAATGATAATGATAATGATAATGATAATGATAATGATAATGATAATGATAATGATAATGATAATGATAATGATAATGATAATGATAATGATAATGATAATGATAATGATAATGATAATGATAATGATAATGATAATGATAATGATAATGATAATGATAATGATAATGATAATGATAATGATAATGATAATGATAATGATAATGATAATGATAATGATAATGATAATGATAATGATAATGATAATGATAATGATAATGATAATGATAATGATAATGATAATGATAATGATAATGATAATGATAATGATAATGATAATGATAATGATAATGATAATGATAATGATAATGATAATGATAATGATAATGATAATGATAATGATAATGATAATGATAATGATAATGATAATGATAATGATAATGATAATGATAATGATAATGATAATGATAATGATAATGATAATGATAATGATAATGATAATGATAATGATAATGATAATGATAATGATAATGATAATGATAATGATAATGATAATGATAATGATAATGATAATGATAATGATAATGATAATGATAATGATAATGATAATGATAATGATAATGATAATGATAATGATAATGATAATGATAATGATAATGATAATGATAATGATAATGATAATGATAATGATAATGATAATGATAATGATAATGATAATGATAATGATAATGATAATGATAATGATAATGATAATGATAATGATAATGATAATGATAATGATAATGATAATGATAATGATAATGATAATGATAATGATAATGATAATGATAATGATAATGATAATGATAATGATAATGATAATGATAATGATAATGATAATGATAATGATAATGATAATGATAATGATAATGATAATGATAATGATAATGATAATGATAATGATAATGATAATGATAATGATAATGATAATGATAATGATAATGATAATGATAATGATAATGATAATGATAATGATAATGATAATGATAATGATAATGATAATGATAATGATAATGATAATGATAATGATAATGATAATGATAATGATAATGATAATGATAATGATAATGATAATGATAATGATAATGATAATGATAATGATAATGATAATGATAATGATAATGATAATGATAATGATAATGATAATGATAATGATAATGATAATGATAATGATAATGATAATGATAATGATAATGATAATGATAATGATAATGATAATGATAATGATAATGATAATGATAATGATAATGATAATGATAATGATAATGATAATGATAATGATAATGATAATGATAATGATAATGATAATGATAATGATAATGATAATGATAATGATAATGATAATGATAATGATAATGATAATGATAATGATAATGATAATGATAATGATAATGATAATGATAATGATAATGATAATGATAATGATAATGATAATGATAATGATAATGATAATGATAATGATAATGATAATGATAATGATAATGATAATGATAATGATAATGATAATGATAATGATAATGATAATGATAATGATAATGATAATGATAATGATAATGATAATGATAATGATAATGATAATGATAATGATAATGATAATGATAATGATAATGATAATGATAATGATAATGATAATGATAATGATAATGATAATGATAATGATAATGATAATGATAATGATAATGATAATGATAATGATAATGATAATGATAATGATAATGATAATGATAATGATAATGATAATGATAATGATAATGATAATGATAATGATAATGATAATGATAATGATAATGATAATGATAATGATAATGATAATGATAATGATAATGATAATGTTATGATATGTTATGAAACGATATGTTATATCTTGAATGTATTTTTGATTTTAACAAACGAACATCTGTTTTCAAATTAGAGAAAATTTTTTTTAAACTTAACAGAAACCGTGGATTCTTTTCGTAAAAGAATCTTAAAATCGATTAAATTTCTGAAAACACACTTTTTCCAATCGAATGTTTTTTTTCTATATTAATTTTTTGTTTTACTTTTGATTTTGAAAAAAATTTCTTCATGTCATCACGGAAAAAGTAAAAGAAACAAATAAAAATAATGAAAATGAAAAAAAATAAAATGAAACAATGAAAGAAGCTCAAAATGAAGAACAGATAGTGATAGTTAGGGCAACAAAAAATATTCTCTAAAAAATAGTTCCAAGCGCTATAAATTTGTCAATGAAATATCTGTGAAATCAATGTTAGCGTAGCCCATTTGAGTTTGCATTACCTGGTAACACTTGTTTGTATCTTGTATGACAGTTTAGGCACTGTCAGACAAATGTCATATTTTAATAGTCACTTGAATAAACGACACGTAAAAAACCACATAGTCTTTGATTTAACCTCGCAAATATTACATGGCGCAGCCGGTAAATTTATAAAGTAGAACATAATAAAAATTTGCACAATATTAATATAAGCGTAAATACATTCTATAATGGATTTTCACAAACCGCAACAACTTTGAAATTTGCGAGACAACTGGAAGAAATTTAAGTCTCATTTTTCGATTTATTCAACCGCTACGAAAACCGACAAAGAAGATGAACCCATTCGAGTAGCGAGGTTCCTAAGTTGTGCTGGAAGCGAGGCAATTGAGCTCTACCATACATTCGAGTTTGCCGCAGGAACAGAAAAAACATGTAAGGCGGTTGAAGAAAAATTCGAGGAATACTGCAATCCTAAAACGTCAAACATCGTTTATGAACGTTTTTTGTTTTACTCAAGGAGCCGAAAAGAAGGAGAACCGTTCGAGCACTTCCTTAAGGATATATCGGCACTAGTGGACAGTTGCACATTTGGTACAGAAAAGGAATCGATGCTGAGAGACCGCATAGTGCTTGGAATCGGAGATGGGTCAGTGCAGTCTCAGCTATTAAAACAAAGTGACCTCACTCTGGCAAAGGCGATTGAAATTTGTCGGGTTGCTGAGATAACCGGAGCTCAAATAAAAATGTTGCAGGCAGACGGAACCAATCAGAAACAGCATAAATTACAAGAGGTGGTGCACGCAGTCAATAAAACTGAGGACAGTAAGTTTGTTAATAAATATTCTGAAAAAATATCTTTAAAAAAAACAGAAATTCTAATTTTAATTCTAGATTTGTAAAACCATATGCAAATTCATCTGGGACTAGCGGCAAAGTAAATGAGCAACGTAATTGTGATAAAAGACTGTGCGTATTGTAATTTTCCTCACCAGAAAGGAAGATGCCCTGCTTATGGGAAAAAATTTGCTGCTTGCGGTAGATCTAATCATTTTGCTTCGGCATGCCATCAGAAAACGAAACAGGTTAGTGATATTGCGGTAAAATATGATTCAGACTGTGAAAGTGATGATGTTTCTTATGTGGACTCTTTGAATAGTGCAGAGATAAGAGGTTCATTGTGGACTGAAAAACTGCTAGTGCAAAATGATTTTATTGAATTTAAACTGGATACCGGGTCACAGGTTAACATTTTTCCTAGAAATGTATTATTGGCTTTAGAGCCTAAGCCAAAAATAAGTGCATGTAAGGTTAGACTAGAAGCATACGGAGGATTTAATTTGCATGTTTTAGGAAATGTGACTTTGAATGTAGAGTGTAAGCAAAAGAAATACTCTATAAATTTTATAGTGGTGAACTTAAATTTACAACCATTGCTGGGCCTTAAGGCATGTGTAGATCTAGGGTTTCTTAGGAGAATAGATTCTGTTGAGCAGGTCGATGCTTCTAAATTTATAGCAAAACATAGGGAAGTATTTTCAGGTTACGGGCGATTCCCTGGTAAATGCAGCATAGAGCTAAAAAAGCATCAGACATAAAGTTCAGACTACTTTAGAGCAAATGGTGGACAGGGGCATCATATCAAAAGTGGATGTTCCTTCAGAATGGGCGCATAATATGGTTGTGATTGAGAAAAAAGATAAGTCATTGAGAATCTGTTTGTAAAGAAGAACATTTCATTATCCCAAAGTTTGAAGATTTCAGAACGGCAATGAGGGGAATGAAATATTTTACAGTTCTAGATTTAGTTGAAGATTTCTGGCAGGTGGAACTCAGAGAAAGTTCTAAAAACCTTACGGTGTTTTCCACCCCTTTTGGTTGTTACAGGTTTAATGTGTTGCCCTTTGGAATCGAAACAGCTCCAGAGAAGTTTCAGAAGCTAAACACGAAATATTTTGGAGATTTAAAGGGAACATTCATATATATTGATGACATTATAGTAGGAGGAGAGACTTTAGAAGAACATGACAAGAATTTAGCGCAAGTAAGTAAAAGAGCAAGAAATTTTAACATTAAGTTTAACTCTCGAATATTGCATTACAGAAACCTGGAAGTTAAGTATTTAGGGCATATTTTTTCGGCTTATGGTGTTAGACCTGACATTGAGCGAGTCAAAGCAATCAAATCAATCGCAATACCCAAAAACGTAAAAGACCTACAAAAAAGCTTAGGCACAATAAACTATTTGAGGAATTTTATTCCTCATTTAGCGGACCTCACACAACCGTTGAGAGATCTACTACGGTAAAACTCATGTTTCATGTGGACTAGTAAACATACGAAAGCATTAGACAAAAGATACTATTCAAAATACCAGTATTTTGCACTCTTTTAATCCAGAAATTCCCATCGTAATTCAATCTGATGCATCCAAGTATGGTCTTGGCTGTTGCCTTGTCCAGGACGGAAAGCCGGTGTGTTTCGCATCTAAAAGTTTGACAAAAACGGAGATAGCATATGCTCAAATAGAGAAGGAGCTTTTAGGTATAGTTTATGCATGCACAAAGTTTACCGAATTCATATATGGAAACAAAGTATTGGTCCAGACAGATCATAAACCATTGTTATCGATTTTAGGAAAGCCCCTTAGTTCAAATTATTCTGTTAGAATACAGCGCATGAAGATTAAATTGCTTAAATATGATTTAATGATTGAGTATATTCCCGGTAAAGACCTGCATGTCGCCGATTTGCTTTCACGTAATCCAGAATCTGACGTGAGTATAGAATTAGAGAGCATGTTGAAGGAAGTAGTTCACAGCGTTAGCATGAGTGATAGAGCACGAGATAGATATGTAGCACAAACAAAAAAAGACAGCATTTTAAAAGAATTAAGAAAACTATATGAAGACGGGTGGCCGAATTCAAAAAGCAAGCTACCAGATAATCTAAAATTTTATTGGAATATTAAAAATGCTTTATATGTGGAAGCTTGGTTGGTCCTTTTTGAAGGGCGTGTGTTTGTTCCGCTAGCACTTAGAAAAAAACGTTGAACAAACTCCATGAAAATCATTTTGGCATTACGAAAACTCTTTCAAGAGCTAAGACTTTATTTTACTGGCCTTATATGGGAAGAGATATTCAGGACTTCATTAGCAGATGTCCAATTTGTGAAATACACAGTAGTGCAAATAATAAGCATTCAATGCTAACCCGTCCCATACCAGATTTTCCGTATCAGAGAGTAGCAAGTGACATATTTGAATTTAAATCTGAACCGTTTTTGATTGTAATTGACTACTTTTCTAGATGGATAGATGTAAAAAAGTTGCAAAACAAGACTGCAGGAAGTGTTATTGTTGCATTCAAGGAAATATTTTCATCCAATGGAATTCCTGAAGAGGTTGTATGTGACAACCAACCATTTAATTCTTTGAAATATCGTGAATTTGCAACGGATTGGAAATTTAAATTCACATATAGTAGCCCTTACTACCCAAAGTCTAACGGGCTAGCGGAAAAGGGAGTCCAAATAGTTAAACAAACGTTTAAAAAATCCGAATTAGGAAACCGAGATTTTTTGTACACGCTTTTAGAATACCGAAATACGGTAATACCAAGCATTGGTCTTACACCGTCGAAGCTTTTATCAAGCAGATTATTCAGAACAAAGCACCCAGTTGATACAAATTTACTTGTTACAAAGGATTGGAATTCAGGTGCTTTTCCCAAAATGGAAAACGCAAAATCCAAACAAATGTTATACTATAATAAGAATGCCTATAGAAAAGAACTAGATCTTGCACTGGGAGACAACATTATGTATCGGAAAGGAAATATTTGGGAAAGAGGAATAGTAGAAGCAAAATCGGATGCACCTCGATCGTATTTTATAAGAAATGAAAGTAATAAGATAGTTTGTAGAAATACGGAACATATAAAAAAGTCTTTTAATCCACCCCAATCAAATACATATAACGATGAAAACATAGTTGTACCCCAGAAATTAAATAACGACACAAATGATAGCCTAACATCCGTAGGAAGTAGGAACTCACTAGATCCTGAAAACAATAAAGAGATAAATAACATTCCACAAACGTCATCACATTCACAGTCAGCACCGCAAAATCACTATATAGCGCGTTTCGGTCGGGAAGTAAGGCAAACGAAATGATTTCAAGCTACATGATTGGAATATGATGCAAGGATTGCTTGCCAAAGCCTTCCCCAATATGGGCATTGTTCTAATACGAACTTTAATTTCCTGTGGCTCAAATTCACTGTCCGCAAGCATATTATTCATTACAGTTTTCTTTACAGGAGTCCGAATCTTGACAGCATGTCTACTTGTGATGAGTAAGATGTTTTGTCAGATTCAATTTCCCGAATTGTTTCCCATTGTCCTCACACTGAAGTCGTGATTACGGGCTACTTCAATGTACACAATTCAAGTTGGCTCCGCTATTCTGGCCAGACAACACTCGAAGGAAGGTATACCGAGATCTTTGCTGAGTATAACCATCTTTCCCAGCTTGTCGATGAGCCTACTCATATACCGGATGTTGATGGGCATTCCGCCCATACTTGTTGCGAGTCCAGGGTAAACCACGGGGGTGTCTTTAGGTGCTGAAATGAGCTGTGGCACGCTTGCTTCCGTTCGGCTAAGCTCGAAGGACTGGGGGAATTCTTGCTCATCCCAGCCACCTCCCACTCGGCAAACAAAAATTATCGTGCCTAAATCAAGGGAAAAGGAAGGGAGAATGGGAAAAGGTAGTTAAAAATAGGAAACGGAATCAGGATATGAAGGTGTGAACCTGGTTACCTATGCCACTGCATTGGTGAAAGGATGAGGCTTTATTCATTTTTATTTGTGGAACAAAAATGCTTTTGTTGATAAAAAAATTAAAAAAACTATAAACTAAGCCCTTACAATCTATTTTTTCATGTTGTGAAACATGTTACTTAAAATTAAGGTTTTATATCCTGAGATATAATCTTAAAAAAAAACTAAACCTACACTACAAAAATAAAAGAAAATTTTGTCCACAAAAAAAAATCGTTGCCCCACTGTCTCACCAACACAATGGTTCATTGAGCCATCAGAAGCCTTGCCGGATATTATTGGCAAAAGTTAGGCCTGCCCACCCTTGTATCTTTGATACAACCAACGCTAAGTCCTTGGCCGGATGTTTGGACTTAGCCCCAAAATCAAACCTCCAGTCGTAATCAGTTACATTGTTTCGGTCTAAGTAGGTATGTGTAAGTATACGTAAGTAAAATGGATGACGTTAAATAGTAAAGTTCAGGTAAGTATAAGTTAAGTGAAAGTATAGTATGTCATAGTGTAATGTTATTAGTGTGGTGTAAGTAAGCATGGTATTCGTAGTGTAGTATACATAAGGTAAAGTATGTAGAGTATCCGTCTTCTATGTCATGGTTAAAATATCATATAATAAAACAAGAATTTGAGCCATTCATTGATTGTTTTTTTTAAACGCATTATTGCACCTTTTTTTTTTTTTTTTTTTTTTTTTTTTTTAAATTTTTATTTCATTACAATATTTTTAAACTCTGCGAATTTGAATATCTTTCTTTTTATTTTTCATTTTTTTTTTTTTAAATTTTATTTTCGGTAGCGAACACCAATTATTTTTTTTTGAATTTTAATAAACTTTTTTTTTTGGAATTTTGAAATTGATTTTCGAAGTGACTTGAATTTTTATCTTCGATTTTTTTTGTTGGAAATTTTATTGATGTTTTTTACATAAGTTTTTTTTTAATTTTGGATTATTTTGAATTTTTAAAAACTGAGTTTCAATTTTGATACCGTGCCAAGGCGTGGGAGAGGGACAAGTAGGCTTCGAGTCACGCGACTTTCTAGTGCCCAAGTCCAAAACGCGATAGATCCCGAGTCATCTGAAGAGGAACATCATAGCACCTTGCTAGAAAACCCTTTTGATGACATCTATTTGAAAATGGGGGGGCAGTAGGAGGCGCTAATGGTATACCTGGGACGGGATTAGGCAGTTCATCAACAGCTAACCAGGGTATAGAAAACCAAGAGCTAGTAGCGATCCCAACAGGAGGAAACATAGAAGAGACTAGGGACAGCATAGAAAGATTAACCAGGGATCTTCAAGGGGAACGCTTCTCTCAACACCAGCAATGATCAAAGACAGGCTAAACAAGATCAACAAAATAGGAGCGGTCAAGATAAGGAACAATCTGAACTGATGATGGGAGGGGAAAACCTGAAAACCATCGTCGGTTCGGCAATAACTCAGGCTCTTAACGAGACCCACAATAAAACAATCAGTCTTTTTGCCGAACAAACAAAGAATTTAAGCACCATGCACCAAATGATTCAATCGTTAGCAGTGAATCAGAATTCAATTAACGAGAGGCTACAATTGGTGGAGAAATCCACTCTGGTACTGTATGCTCGTCAGGAGAAGCAGGAGGAACTAGGAAGAAAAGTGGTCTCATAACGGGAAAAAGAATGTAATTGGTCTGATCCAGAGGTCAGCCCACCTAAGACCATCCCTGCTTCCTCTGCTAATCAGCCGAACTGTCACAGGGGTGCAGCCTATAAGGATCTCCACAAGAGAGTCGATATCCACAAGTGGGGTTTCAAATTTGATGGAACTTCCAAAAGTATGACGGTGGAAAGTTTCATTTTTAGGGTAGAAACTCTGCAGTCAAAGAACGGGGTTTGAAATGAGCAAATCTTCGCGAACTTTCACCATTTGGTGACTGGGCCTGCCAAAAAATGGTACTGGCAGTATCTTGAGGAAAATCAGGGAGATGAATTCCTTAATTACTATGACCTCAAAATGGAGCTAGTAAGGCAGTTCCAAAATAGTAAAGGAGACACCGAAATTCTCAGGGCCATTATGGATAGACGGCAACAACCCAACGAGAATTTCGATGAGTTCTATGAGGATGTCCGGGGTCTTACTCTACAAATGAAAATTAGGCCTAGTGAAAAAGAACTTGTTTCCATAATTAGGCAGAATATCAAAGACAGAGTTGCTACCTTAATCTTCGGATGTTCGATTGAGAACATTCAAAAGCTGAGAGAAGAATGTAGACGAGCCGAAAAACACTTAGCAACAAGAGACTGGAAATCCAGAAAGCAGCTTAGTGAGCTAGAAGATCTGGGATCACAAAGAAGTAGGGTTGTCTCTCCCATTTCAGAGGGTGAACAAGAGGATCATGTTGCTGCAATCCAATATAACCGCACGGACAAACCACAAACTCATAACAGGACAGACAAACGACAACCTACTTATACAAAAAACGAACGAGACAAGAAGACAGAACGTACAAGAGACAACGAACCGACGAAAGCAGCTTCATGTCCCTCAAAGTTTCACGCTCTAACGTGTTTCAGTTGCGGACAAGGAAATTTGTCTTTTAAGTGTGCTACCTGCCAGGGAAACCTGAAGGTCAACAGTGTTCCGGGGTCCACTGTACCAATGACAATTCCACCCCCGGAAAACAAGAACCTCCAGAAATAAAAATTTTAAAAAGAGAGACAAAGACTGCAAATTACTCCCAAAGAAAAGATGTGCAATATAAGAGCCTCCACCAACGTATGAGGGAGTATGAAGAGGCGAGAAAGAGAATTTTTAACGAGGAGATTAGTTATAGTAAGGGGAAAAACAACAGGAATTTTAGAAAAATAGCTAAATTAAGGGAAAAATGTGCAATATATAGGAGAAGAAAACATAAGATAGAGTCGTCAATTTTATCAGTTTCCGATGACAACAGGCCTTATGCTAAAGTAGTGATAGATGGGGAGGAGATGCTAGGTCTTTTAGACAGCGGGGCTTCTGTTAGTTGTCTTGGGATGGGAGCAGTGCAATTTATTCAAAACCACAACATCCAAATAAAAACAATGTCAGTAGATATACGGACAGCAGACGGAAAACATCAACAGATCAACGGACGATTCTTGACCAAAGTCTCATGGGGTGTTAAAACCCAAGAGATGGAGCTGTATGTAGTCCCAAGCTTGCAACAGCAGCTCTATCTAGGGGTAGATTTTTGGAGAACCTTCAAGGTTGCTCCCAACGTAGTATGCGCTCTCGACATTCCATCGTCGGCGAAAGATCAGGAGGCTGATCCTATGCGCGAGCTTACACCATCACAATCTGAGGAACTTGTACGAGTCAAGCAACAGTTTCCTTCGTTCGCAGTCCTAGGATTGGGTAAGATACATGTCGAAGAACATGTCATAGAGATGGAAGACGACACCATTCCCATCAAACAACGACATTACCCAATCTCACCTGTGGTTCAAAAACTGATGTACGCCGAACTGGATCGCATGCTTGAACTCGGTGTGATCGAAGAGAGCAATAGTGCTTATAGCTCCCCAGTTGTTTTGGTGCAGAAACCAGGCAAGAACAGACTCTGCTTGGACTCACGGAAGGTGAACGCAGCAACGAAAAAATTTGCGTACCCTCTCCCTCATATCGAAGGGATTTTGAGTCGACTTCGTGATACGCATTTCATCTCGAGTATCGATTTAAAGGACGCTTTTTGGCAGATTCCTCTGGAGCTCAAATCAAGAGAGAAGACAGCATTCACAGTCCCTGGGCGACCGTTGTATCAGTTCACGGTTATGCCATTTGGGCTATGCAACGCCGCCCAGAGAATGAGTAAGTTGATGGACAAAGTCATTCCCGCTCGTTTGAGAGAGAATGTCTTTGTCTATCTTGACGATCTCTTGATTTGCTCTCCAGATTTTAACAACCACATAAGCGTTCTCAAAGAGGTAGGGAGATGTTTGCGGGAAGCGGGTCTGACGATAAACGTGGAGAAGAGCAAGTTTTGTTTCAAAGAGATTAAGTACTTGGGCTATTTCGTCGGTGATGGATGTTTGAGAATGGATCCAGAGAAGGTTTCTGCGGTGAGAGATTTTCCTGTTCCAAAAACCCCTAAACAACTCCGTCGGTTCCTGGGAATGACGGGATGGTATAGGCGCTTTATTCCAAATTTTGCGTCTATATCAGCCCCCATGACAGACTGTCTGAAGAAAGGGAAGGACTTTGTCATGACAGACGAAGCACTGACAGCATTCGAGAACCTGAAGACGACTTTAGTGACAGCACCAATACTTACTAACCCAGACTTCACAAAACACTTCTACATACAATGTGACGCTTCATCTACTGGCATGGGGAGTGTTCTTTTCCAAATGGACGAAGAGAAAAACGAACGACCTATAGCATTCATGTCCCAGAAACTTAATCCCGCACAAAGGAATTATAGTGTGACGGAACTTGAGTGCTATGCGGCCGTTTTGTCAGTAAAGAAGTTCCGAGCCTACATTGAACTGTTGCCTTTTACTATTATAACCGACCACGCTAGCCTTAAATGGCTGATGACACAAAAAGACTTGAGTGGTCGATTAGCCCGTTGGAGTTTCAAACTGCAAGGTTTTGACTTTTCAATAGAGCATAGGAAAGGAATCTTAAATGTAGTCCCGGATACTGTCTCAAGAGTTCATATGGATGAGATCACGACTGAAATGCCAGAAGTTGACTTCAGTTCTCCATACTTTGCGTCAGAAGAGTATGCTGAGTTGAAGAAGACAATCGACGAAAACCAAAACAGACTTCCAGACGTTTGCATTTCCGACGGCTTCGTCTATAAACGCACTGACAGACGGACTGGAGACCCTATTCAAGAAGACAGAGCCTGGAAGCTCTGGGTACCGAAGGAGTTGTGTAGGAGTCTTTTGGCAACAGCACATGATTCGTTTTCCGCAGGTCATGGAGGAATACACAAAACTCTGGCCAAACTTCGTCAGAGGTATTTCTGGCCCAAGATGACCACCGAAGTACAAGACTATGTAAATAACTGTGATATATGTAAGTGAAATAAACCGACAAACTCAATTTCTAGACCACCCATGGGACAACAGACGATAACAGAACGACCATTCCAACGACTCTACATAGACTTTTTAGGACCTTACCCACGAACGAAAACTGGAAATACACATATTTTAATAGCTTTAGACCATTTTAGTAAATTCGTCTTTCTTTAACCCTTACGAAGAGCAACAGCAGCTGAGGTAGTAAAATACCTTGAAGAAAATGTTTTCCACACTTTTGGTGTACCCGAATATATCCATTCTGACAACGGAAAACAATTCATCTCAGAATTGTTTTCCAGCTTCCTGAAAAGATACGGCGTTAAACACATACGAACAGCATTTTACTCCCCTCAAGCAAGTGCTTCGGAACGAGTAAACCGGTCCATACTTTCTAAAATTCGTTCCTATATCGACCATGACCAACGGAATTGGGACTTACATGTGAGCAACACAGCCTTCTCACTGCGTAGTGTGTTATATGACGCAAGTAAGTTCGAGCCATACTATGCTGTATTCGGGTCTCAAATGGTTCAAAATGGTGAAACATATAACCTGCTAAGAAGACTTGGCATGATCAAGGACACCAATATTGAAATTTTAGACAAAGCAGATAAACAGGCTTTGTTAAGAAAGAAGATCTTCCAAAATCTAAATCTTGCACATCAGAGGTCTACAAAAATATATAACTTCAGATCTAGAGAAATATCGTACAAAGTGGGACAGATAGTGTATAGAAGAAACTTCAAAAAGAGTAACCTCATAGACAAATACAATGCAAAACTTGCACCTGAATTCATTAAATCAATCGTCCTGAAGACAGTGGGTAATTCCCTTTATGAATTGGGAAATTTAAATGGTGAAAGGGTAGGAAGGTATCATACCAAAGACATCCATTCGTAATGACGCACTCAAGCTGCTGTTGCTTCTTTCGATACCTAATCTGTGATATTTATGTAGGTATATGTGTCCTGAGGATTTAGTTTATTATAGATTAGTTATATGTAGTAGTATTTATTGATTTATAGATTTTATTTATTTATTTATAGATTTTATTTATATACTTATTTATTTTTTTTATAGAGCTATATTTATTTATTTTACATTAGATGTTATTTGTTATTTACATATTTATACTTGTTTTATTATATAGTTATATACATCACAGAGAGTTTATTTTATATTATTTACTTATTTATTTGATTTATATAGTTAGCATAGATTTATTTATTTTATAGTACAAATTCCTAATAACTGAGAGTCAAAGGCTGAAATTGAAGACTGATTAGTATTTAGATACAATGTAGGTACAATGTTTCGAATTCAAAATCCACGGGGGTGAAAATTGCTTTAGTTTTCTAAAACACCTCAGGGAGTGGGACGTGCCACACGTTATGAACGGCATACCAAATATGAAGAAAAAGGGTAAATTTTCGTACACTATGGAGCGAACCCTTTCTTTTCTTACGAGGCCAGTTTCGTCACGACCATTCCACAACTGTCGTCGAGCTTGTTACGACAGAGTTCACTCACATGACTTTTGATTAAATAAATACGAAGAGGTACCTATACCTAATCGGGGTAACCCGAGTGTACAATAGAAAAAAAAACACTATTCACATTTTTTAAACACTCAAACATTTATTTATGTAATGGACAAAACATTCTAACACTGCACAATATATTCAATCGACGAACTTCTGCATGCTGATGGATGTACCTGAAAAGAAAAAAAAAAAAAACAATTTATGAACAAAATTTGTTATTTAATAATAAACTAGAAATGAATGAAATTATGTGTGTACTTACATACGTTTTCTTTTATCATCGGTATATGTCTGCAGTAGTTTTTTTTTGTAGGTGCAATACAATTTTCAGGCTATATTACCTATTTAAGTTTAGTTTGTATTTATATAAACCACCGTTGCACATTTTATTCATTAAATATTTAAAACAAATTAAATAATCACGACCGACGACGATCAAAACAATAATAAACGTTTACAAATGACAAGGAAAATGAAATTTGTCAAAAGATGACACTTCAAAGTCTGGAAGCTTTATCGGACGAATTCAATTCGCTCAGATAATGCTCGTTCAGGGTTTGTTTATATAATTGGACCTTGAACAGCCTGAAGTTAAAATATTATTAAAGATTATTATTTTTAAAAGAAATAAAAAATAAAGTGCAATAGGGATGGGAGGTGCAATAATATTAGGAAATAAGTATTTAGTAATGTAATAGGTATGAGTTATGGTTAGGTTTATTTATTTTTTTGTTGTTGTTTTTTTTTCGTTTATTAAACAGAGGAGATGAGCTTTTGAGAGGACACATATACATGGAAATAGACAATAGAAAAATACAAATATGTATGTATAAGTAGGTACAAGCCATGGTTACAAATTAAGTTTAATTAGCCAAATATGCTGGAAGATGGGGAAAGAAAGCTCTTTCTATGTGGAATCTGCAAAGAGGTTAAGGAAAAATTGAAAAATATAGGCCAGAGGGCATCGACCTCCTATTATGTATTAGAATACACAGATGATCAAGCAAGAAAAGCTTTATCATCTGCAATAAGGTATGTAGGCTATTTTTTTTTGACAGAATGTAAAACTTACCTTCACACTGTGATTTGGAAACAATTTAGTTCCGACAGAAGACATTGTGGAAAATTTAAGTTTTCAATCCCAAGGATTTTTTTTTTGAAAATAAAACAAACAAAAAAATAATAAAATAAAATAAATTTAAACCAAAAGCTAAAAAGGTGAGGATATAATAAAAGAAACAAAATAGAATGGATAGCTTACAAAATTTTCTTTTAGTATCCCAAGAGAGATATTTATTATACATATTCGCTGGCTTAGTTCCCAAACCCAGGGAAGAAATTGAGACTCCGTTGATTAGTAAGCAGAGGTAATATACATATAAAAGAATAGAAGGAATATAGGTGTTAAAATATTTCAAATTCTCGAGGTTCCGAGAAGGTAGAATTTAACCTAAGAGTGCCTTAACACCAAACGAGGAACGAGGTATCTAACTCGGGCCTCTGCAGTTTTTTTTAAACGTGACCTTAAACCACTTGAAGGTCAGTGGTAGTTGCTGCAGCAGGGTGCTCCTTGAGACCAAGGCCATAAACCAGTGAACACATAGTGATCATCCTTTTTTGTTTGCTTTTAAAAATTGGTGCTCGAATACGGGCTGTTTAGTCATTCTGATTTTTTTTTGATAATTTTGTGCAGAGGAGATTTCGTTTTAAATTTTAACGTAAAGATTAATTTTGAAAGCGTTGTTAAAGGAAAGAAAAGATAAACAAGTGAGAAAAGTGAAGAAAAAAAAAACAAAGAAAATTCATAGTTAAATAAAAGAAAAATAAAGGAAAATAAATAAGAAATAGAATGAAATAAGAAAAAGTAAAATCAGAAAAGAAAATAAGAAAGAAAAGTGTGGTGTGTTTTGTGTGTCTATCATGGACATACATTCTTACAATCATTTTGTGTGATTTGCAAAAAAAATATAATAAGAAAATTAACAAAAAAAAAAAAAAAACATCAAATAAACATCGCGAGTACTGCCGGCAATACCTGGAGGAAAACCCCATCGAGGATTTGAAAAAGTAGTAAGTTGAGTTTTTAAAAATTATATGCAAAAATCATTTTTTTATTATATTTTTATTGTATGTGTATGTATGTTTGTGTGCACACAAAAAAACGAAGCACACACTCCGGATCTCAAGATTAGTATCACTTGAGTAAACTCTAGTGACTTATTTTCTTTTCGGGTTCTTTCCATACTAAGAAGGACATACATCCCAGATCACGAGTGTAGTGACACTTAAATGTATAACTTTTTTTTTTATTCATTTTTCTTTACCTCAATCACTTTCAACAAAAGACGAAAATTTGTGAATTAAATTGTATGAGAATCGAAAGGATTCTTTATAATCTACTTTTTTTAACTTTTTATCTATTCCTTTTCTTAATATTTTTTTTATTTTAGTAATATAGTAATGAATTATACCTATCTCGTTTATAAGTTAAATTTATTTTCTTGAATTAAAAACATGAAATTGAACCGAATTACTCTGTAATGATTCATTGAATATTTAAATATGAATTGCTAGTTCAATCCAAAAGGTGTGTGGAGGTTCGGCTGAGCCGGCGGTCGACGGAAGCAGTTTTCTCCACTCCAGAATGACAGACCATAAACATATGACTAACTCCACTGAACCATGACATAGAAGACGGATACTCTACATACTTTACCTTATGTATACTACACTACGAATACCATGCTTACTAACACCACACTAATAACATTACACTATGACATACTATACTTTCACTTAACTTATACTTACCTGAACTTTACTATTTAACGTCATCCATTTTACTTACGTATACTTACACATACCTACTTAGACCGAAAAAATGTAACTGATTACGACTGGAGGTTTGATTTTGGGGCTAAGTCCAAACATCCGGCCAAGGACTTAGCGTTGGTTGTATCAACGATACAAGGGTGGGCAGGCCTAACTTTTGCCAATAATATCCGGCAAGGCTTCTGATGGCTCAATGAACCGTTGTGTTGGTGAGACAGTGGGGCAACGATTTTTTTTTTGTGGACAAAATTTTCTTTTATTTTTGTAGTGTAGGTTTAGTTTTTTTTTAAGATTATATGTCAGGATATAAAACCTTAATTTTAAGTAACATGTTTCACGACATGAAAAGTTAGATTGTAAGGGCTTAGTTTATAGTTTTTTTAATTTTTTTATCAACAAAAGCATTTATGTTCCACAAATAAAAATGAATAAAGCCTCATCCTTTCACCAATGCAGTGGCATAGGTAACCAGGTTTGTGCAACACCCTCATATCCTGATTCCGTTTCCTATTTTTAACTACCTTTTCCCATTCTCCCTTCCTTTTCCCTTGATTTAGGCACGATAATTTTTGTTTGCCGAGTGGGAGGTGGCTGGGATGAGCAAGAATTCCCCCCAGTCCTTCGAGCTTAGCCGAGCGGAAGCAAGCGTGCCACAGCTCATTTCAGCACCTAAAGACACCCCCGTGGTTTACCCTGGACTCGCAACATACTCTTGACTTGTTCCTTACTTCCCATCCTGATAAATATACTATTAAAGTAACTTCTCCATTTGGCACCTCGGACCATTGTGTCATTTCAGCTAATTTCTCGATCTCCAACCATCCAGTTAAAGAAAAAATTCCCACTAGGACCGTTTGGCAATACGAGAAAGCCAACTGGGACGGTCTGAATAATTTCTTTCGCAACTTTAACTGGTCATTATGCTTCCTCGATAATGACATTGATGCCAGTGCTGAAATGATTACAGAAGTGATTTTTCTTGGAATGAGAACTTTTGTCCCTCACAGAACAAAATGTATCAAACCAAAAGAAAAGTCTTGGTTTTCCGAAGAGTGTAAAGAAGCTATCAGGTTGAAAGAAGTAAGCTTCCGATCCTACAAAGCCAACCCAACTGAGGAAAATCGGAAGAAACACAAACAAGTTAGGAACTCGTGCAACTCCGTTATACACAAAACGAAATTTTTACATGACCAGAAATTACGGCAAAAAATTCTGCAATGTCCCAAAGGCAGTAAAAACTTCTGGTCATTTGTAAAAAACGTCAAGAACTCAACGTCATCATCAGTTCCAACGCTTATCGTCAACGATAAACCTATTGTCAGCTCTTCAGAGAAGGCGAATATGCTCGCAGCTCATTTTGCTGCAAGTTCTACGTTGCCTGCAAGCAACAATGCCCCTCCTGTACTTGAGAACGTTAATTTTGCAAGTCTACTTCAAGATCTTGATATACACAAATCCTCTGGCCCGGATGGTATACCCCCTATTCTTCTGAAGAAGTGTTCTTCATCGCTGGCAAAACCACTGCGTAAGCTTTTTCATCGCTCCTATCGTTCAGGAATCTTTCCTAGTAGATGGAAAACAGCATTTGTCCAGCCCATCCAAAAAAAAGGTGACTCCTCCTCCCCTTCCTCCTACCGACCAATTGCACTTACGTCCCTTCTTTTCAAGGTCATGGAAACGCTGAAAAATCATCAGCTCAAGAAATATCTCGAAGATCGGGAGCTTTTAAATGACCGTCAAAACGGCTTTCGCAGCAATCGTTCCACTGGTGATCTGATGGCATATCTCACTGAACAGTGGAACAAATCTGTGCATCGCTTTGGCGAAAGCAAGATTATTGCGCTTGATATTTCAAAGGCATTTGATAGAGTTTGGCATGAAGCTCTTTTATCGAAAATGCATGCATTTGGTATCGATGATACTCTTATTCGTTGGATTAGAAGCTATCTTCTGGACCGATCAATACAAGTTGTATTAGACGGTTTCAAGTCTGATCTCCACAAAATAAATGCTGGTGTGCCCCAGGGCTCCGTTCTGTCTCCGACTCTCTTTCTCATTTTTATAAATGATCTCTTGTCTGTGACTTCTAATCCATTAAATTGTTTTGCTGACGACTCAACCCTCAGCTTTTCATATACGTTTGATAATTCACGGCCTTCGCCTTCGGACGTGTTATTACAACGAAATCGTATGATAAGCTCATTAAACTCCGATTTAAACAGCATTGTGAATTGGGGTACTAGAAATCGTGTTTAGTTTAATGCGTCGAAAACTCAATGCTGTCTTTTGTCGTTGAAGCTAAACATAGCCCCTATGCCATTATCCATGAATGGTGCTTGCATCGAGGAGGCCAAAAAGCTATCAGTACTCGGTATGTGTATCAGTGACAATCTTCGTTGGAATGATCATATACTTGAGATTGTCAAGAATGCTGCAAGATGCTTAGGCTTTCTTAATAGATGCAAGAAGTTTTTCACCCCTTCTGATCTGGCTACAATTTACAAAGCGTTTATACGCCCTAAACTCGAGTATAACCATTGTATATATAAACTATAGTACTACCACTTGAGCTGCGCCATCTATCGACGAAAAACTAAGCTCTAAAATAACATGGGAAGCAACAACAACAATTAAAATGGTGGAAATTGTTGTTGTTGCTTCCCATGGAATTTTAGAGCTTAGTTTTTCGTCGATAGATGGCGCACCTCAAGTGGGAATACTATAGTTTATATATAAACAATGGTATAACTCCCATCTCTGGGCAGGTGCTTCTCAAACTTTTCTTCACCTGCTCGACAGAGTTCAGAAAAAAGCGTTAAAATTGATAGGAGAGAGAAGCATTATGGAAACATTTCCATCCCTTTAACATCGTCGAGATGTTTTATGTCTTTCCTTATTTTACAGATTCTTTTACAAAAAATGTTCACTCGAGGTAGCCAGTTGCGTTCCACCCCTTAAACATTTAGCCCGTAATACTCGTCTTGCTAGGAACGCTCATCAGTTTACACTTAATTCTAGGAATTCTTTCTTTAGCCGTACAACACGAATGTGGAATGAATTGCCTGGCACAATTTTTCCTTGCCATTTTGATCTGCAAACATTCAAGATCAATGTTCATCGACACCTCCTTTCACTTCCTTCCTAACTTCCTATCGCTCGCGCTGTGACTTATCATTAAAAGGGCTATAACAAACCCCTTGAGCGCGTGTGCATTATAAAAAAAAAAAAAAAAAAAAAAGGAGTCGATTTGAATTAATATAGCAAATCATCACTTAAAATCGTTTTAGGTTATGAATATCATTAAGTACGGTGCGCACAAATAGTTAAAGCAAAACCTTTTAATGATTTTTGAAAGGGGAAGATGTGATATCAATGTAAGCGTAGCCCATTTGAGTTTGCATTACCTGGTAACACTTGTTTGTATCTTGTATGACAGTTTAGGCACTGTCAGACAAATGTCATATTTTAATAGTCACTTGAATAAACGACACGAAACAAACCACGTGGTCTTTGATTTAACCTCGCAAATATTACATGGCGCAGCCGGTAAATTTATAAAGTGGAACATAATACAAATTTGCACAATATTAATATTAGCGTAAATACATTACATTCTATAATGGACTTTCACAAACCGCAACAACTTTGAAATTGGCGAGACAACTGGAAGAAATTTAAGTCTCATTTTTCGATTTATTCAACCGCTACGAAAACCGACAAAGAAGATGAACCCATTCGAGGAGCGAGGTTCTAAAGTTGTGCTGGAAGCGTGGCAATTGATTTTATTGAATTTAAACTGGATACCGGGTCACAGGTTAACATTTTGCCTAGAAATGTATTATTGGCCTTAGAGCCTAAGCCAAAAATAAGTGCATGTGAGGTTAGACTAGAAGCATACGGAGGATTTAATTTGCATGTTTTAGGAAATGTGACTTTGAATGTAGAGTGTAAGCAAAAGAAATACTCTATAAATTTTATAGTGGTGAACTTAAATTCACAACCATTGCTGGGCCTTAAGGCATGTGTAGATCTAGAGTTTCTTAGGAGAATAGATTCTGTTGAGCAGGTGGATGCTTCTAAATTTATAGCAAAACATAGGGAAGTATTTTCAGGTTACGGGCGATTCCCTAATAAATGCAGCATAGAGCTAAAAAATGACGCTAGGGCGGTAAGCAGGCTACCAAGAAGGCTGCCTATAAGCATCAGACATAAAGTTCAGACTACTTTAGAGCAAATGGTGGACAGGGGCATCATATCAAAAGTGGATGTTCCATCAGAATGGGCGCATAATATGGTTGTGATTGAGAAAAAAGATAAGTCATTAAGAATCTGTTTGGATCCCATAAAACTTAATGAGTGCATTAAAGAAGAACATTTCATAATCCCAAAGTTTGAAGATTTCAGAACGGCAATGAGGGGAATGAAATATTTTACAATTCTAGATTTAGTTGAAGGTTTCTGGCAGGTGGAACTCACAGAAAGTTCTAAGAACCTTACGGTGTTTTCCAACCCTTTTGGTTGTTACCGGTTTAATGTGTTGCCCTTTGGAATCAAAACAGCTCCAGAGAAGTTTCAGAAGCTAAACACGAAATATTTTGGAGATTTAAATGGGAATATTCATATATATTAATGACATTATAGTAGGAGGAGAGACTTACGAAGAACATGACAAGAATTTAGCGCAAATAATTAAAAGAGCAAAAAATTTTAACATTAAGTTTAACCCTCGAAAATTGCAGTACAGAAACCTGGATGTTAAGTATTTACTGCATATTTGTTCGGCTTATGGTGTTAGACCTGACCCTGAGCGAGTCAAAATAATCAAATCAATCGCAATACCCAAAAACGTAAAAGACCTACAAAAAATTTTAGGCACAATAAACTATTTGAGGAATTTTATTCCTCATTTAGCGGACCTCACACAACCGTTGAGAGATCTACTACGGAAAAACTCATGTTTCATGTGGACTAGTATATATACGAAAGCATTAGACAAAATTAAAGATACTATTCAAAATACCAGTATTTTGCACTCTTTTAATCCAGAAATTCCCATCGTAATTCAATCTGATGCATCCAAGTATGGTCTTGGCTGTTGCCTTGTCCAGGACGGAAAGCCGGTGTGTTTCGCATCTAAAAGTTTGACAAAAACGGAGATAGCATATGCTCAAATAGAGAAGGAGCTTTTAGGTATAGTTTATGCATGCACAAAGTTTACCGAATTCATATATGGAAACAAAGTATTGGTCCAGGCAGATCATAAACCATTGTTATCGATTTTAGGAAAGCCCCTTAGCTCAAATTATTCTGTAAGAATACAGCGCATGAAGATTAAATTGCTTAAATATGATTTAATGATTGAGTATATTCCCGGTTAAGACCTGCATGTCGCCGATTTGCTTTCACGTAATCCAGAATCTGACGTGAGTATAGAATTAGAGAGCATGTTGAAGGAAGTAGTTCACAGCGTTAGCATGAGTGATAGAGCACGAGATAGATATGTAGCACAAACAAAAAAAGACAGCATTTTAAAAGAATTAAGAAAACTATATGAAGACGGGTGGCCGAATTCAAAAAGCAAGCTACCAGATAATCTAAAATTTTATTGGAATATTAAAGATGCTTTATATGTGGAAGGTGGGTTGGTCCTTTTTGAAGGGCGTGTGTTTGTTCCGCTAGCACTTAGAAAAGAAACGTTGAACAAACTCCATGAAAATCATTTTGGCTTTACGAAAACTCTTTCAAGAGCTAAGACTTTATTTTACTGGCCTTATATGGGAAGAGATATTCAGGACTTTATTAGCAGATGTCCAATTTGTGAAATACACAGTAGTGCAAATAATAAGCATTCAATGCTAACCCGTCCCATACCAGAATTTCCGTATCAGAGAGTAGCAAGTGACATATTTGAATTTAAATCTGAACGGTTTTTGATTGTTATTGACTACTTTTCTAGGATAGATGTAAAAAAGTTGCAAAACAAGACTGCAGGCAGTGTTATTGTTGCATTCAAGGAAATATTTTTATTCAATGGAATTCCTGAAGAGGTTGTATGTGACAACCAACCTTTTAATTCTTTGAAATGTCGTGAATTTGCAACGGATTGGGAATTTAAATTCACATATAGTAGCCCTTACTACCCAAAGTCTAACGGGCTGGCGGAAAAGGGAGTCCAAATAGTTAAACAAATGTTTAAGAAATCCGAATTTGGAAACAGAGATTTTTTGTACACGCTTTTAGAATACCGAAATACGGTAATACCAAGCATTGGTCTTACACCGTCGAAGCTTTTATCAAGCAGATTATTCAGAACAAAGCACCCAGTTGATACAAATGTACGTGTTACAAAGGATTGGAATTCAGGTGCTTTTCCCAAAATGGAAAACGCAAAATCCAAACAAAAGTTATACTATAATAAGAATGCCTATAGAAAAGAACTAGATCTTGCACTGGGAGACAACATTATGTATCGGAAAGGAAATAGGTGGGAAAGAGGAATAGTAGAAGCAAAATCGGATGCACCTCGATCGTATTTTATAAGAAATGAAAGTAATAAGATAGTTTGTAGAAATACGGAACATATAAAAAAGTCTTTTAATCCACCCCAATCAAACACATATAACGATGAAAACATAGTTGTACCCCAGAAATTAAATAACGACACAAATGATAGCCTAACATCCGTAGGAAGTAGGAACTCACTAGATCCTGAAAACAATAAAAAGATAAATAACATTTCACAAACGTCATCACATTCACAGTCAGCACCGCAAAATCACTATATAACGCGTTTCGGTCGGGAAGTAAGGCAAACGAAACGATTTCAAGCTACATGATTGGAATATGATGCAAGGATTGCTTGCCAGAGCCTTCCCCAATATGGGCATTGTTCTAATACGAACTTTAATTTCCTGTGGCTCAAATTCACTGTCCGCAAGCATATTATTCATTACTGTTTTCTTTACAGGAGTCCAAATCTTGACAGCATGTCTACTTGTGATGAGTTAGATATTTTGTCAGATTCAATTTCCCGAATTGTTTCCCATTGTCCTCACACTGAAGTCGTGATTACGGGCGACTTCAATGTACACAATTCAAGTTGGTTCCGCTATTCTGGCCAGACAACACTCGAAGGAAGGTATACCATCTTACCCAGCTTGTCGATGAGCCTACTCATATACCGGATGTTGATGGGCATTCCGCCCATACTCTTGACTTGTTCCTTACTTCCGATCCTGATAAATATACTATTAAAGTAACTTCTCCATTTGGCACCTCGGACCATTGTGTCATTTCAGCTAATTTCTCGATCTCCAACCATCCAGTTAAAGAAAAAATTCCCACAAGGACCGTTTGGCAATACGAGAAAGCCAACTGGGACGGTCTGAATAATTTCTTTCGCAACTTTAACTGGTCATTATGCTTCCTCGATAATGACATTAATGCCAGTGCTGAAATGATTACAGAAGTTATTTTTCTTGGAATGAGAACTTTTGTCCCTCACAGAACAAAATGTATCAAACCAAAAGAAAAGTCTTGGTTTTCCGAAGAGTGTAAAGAAGCTATCAGGTTGAAAGAAGTAAGCTTCCGATCCTACAAAGCCAACCCAACTGAGGAAAATCGGAAGAAACACAAACAAGTTAGGAACTCGTGCAACTCCGTTATACACAAAACGAAATTTTCGCATGACCAGAAATTACGGCAAAAAGTTCTGCAATGCCCCAAAGGCAGTAAAAACTTCTGGTCATTTGTAAAAAAAGTCAAGAACTCAACGTCATCATCAGTTCCAACGCTTATCGTCGACAATAAACCTATTGTCAGCTCTTCAGAGAAGGCGAATATGCTCGCAGCTCATTTTGCTGCAAGTTCTACGTTACCTGCAAGCAACAATGTCCCTCCTGTACTTGAGAACGTTAATTTTTCTATGGGACAGATATTTTTCCGCACTCGTACAGTAGCAAGAGTACTTCAAGATCTTGATATACACAAAATCCGCTGGCCCGGATGGTATACCCCCTATTCTTCTGAAGAAGTGTTCTTCATCGCTGGCAAAACCACTGCGTAAGCTTTTTCATCGCTCCTATCGTTCAGGAATCTTTCCTAGTAGATGGAAAACAGCATTTGTCCAGCCCGTGTCAAAAAAAGACGACTCCTCCTCCCCCTCCTCCTATCGACCAATTGCACTTACGTCCCATCTTTCCAAGGTCATGGAAACGCTGATAAATCATCAGCTCAAGAAATATTTCGAAGATCGGGAGCTTTTAAATGACCGTCAAAACGGCTTTCGCAGCAATCGTTCCACTGGTGATCTGATGGCATATCTCACTGAACAGTGGAACAAATCTGTGCATCGCTTTGGCGAAAGCAAGATTATTGCGCTTCATATTTCAAAGGCATTTGATAGAGTTTGGCATGAAGCTCTTTTATCGAAAATGCGTGCATTTGGTATCGATGATACTCTTATTCGTTGGATTAGAAGCTATCTTCTGGACCGATCAATACAAGTTGTATTAGACGGTTTCAAGTCTGATCTCAACAAAATAAATGCTGGTGTGCCCCAGGGCTCCGTTGTGTCTCCGACTCTCTTTCTCATTTTTATAAATGATCTCTTGTCTGTGACTTCTAATCCATTAAATTGTTTTGCTGACGACTCAACCCTCAGCTTTTCATATACGTTTGATAATTCACGGCCTTCGCCTTCGGACGTGTTATTACAACGAAATCGTATGATAAGCTCATTAAACCCCGATTTTAACAGCATTGTGAATTGGGGTACTAGAAATCGTGTTTAGTTTAATGCGTCGAAAACTCAATGCTGTCTTTTGTCGTTGAAGCTAAACATATCCCCTATGCCATTATCCATGAATGGTGCTTGCATCCAGGAGGCCGAAAAGCTATCAGTACTCGGTATGTGTATCAGTGACAATCTTCGTTGGAATGATCATATACTTGAGATTGCCAAGAATGCTGCAAGATGCTTAGGCTTTCTTAATAGATGCAAGAAGTTTTTCACCCCTTCTGATCTGGCTACAATTTACAAAGCGTTTATACGCCCTAAGCTCGAGTATAACTCCCATCTCTGTTCAGGTGCTTCTCAAACTTTTATTCACCTGCTCGACAGAGTTCAGAAAAAAGCGTTAAAATTTATAGGAGAGAGAAGCATTATGGAAACATTTCCATCCCTTGAACATCGTCGAAATGTTTCATGTCTTTCCTTATTTTACAGATTCTTTTAGAAAAAATGCTCACTCGAGGTAGCCAGTTGCGTTCCACCCCTTAAACATTTAGCCCGTAATACTCGTCTTGCTAGGAACGCTCATCAGTTTACACTTGAGCCCAATTTCGGACGTACCGTGAAATATAGGGATTCTTTCTTTAGCCGTACAACACGAATGTGGAATGAATTGCCTGGCACAATTTTTCCTTTCCATTTTGATCTGCAAACATTCAAGATCAATGTTCATCGACACCTCCTTTCACTTCATTCCTTACTTCCTATCACTCGCGCTGTGACTTATCATTAAAAGGGCGTGTGCATTATAAAAAAAAAAAAAAAAAAAAAAAAAAAAAAAAAAAAAAACCGAGTCGATTTGAATTAATATAGCTAATCATCATTTAAAATCGTTTTACTTTAACTAATAACATTTCTTAACTAAAACTTGAATTACATCATTACACATGTATTTGAATATCATTAAGTACGGTGCGCACAAATAGTTAAAGCAAAACCTTTTGAAACATTTAATGATTTTTGAAAGGGGAAGATGTGATATCAATGTAAGCGTAGCCCATTTGAGTTTGCATTACCTGGTAACACTTGTTTGTATCTTGTATGACAGTTTAGGCACTGTCAGACAAATGTCATATTTTAATAGTCACTTGAATAAACGACACGTAACAAACCACATGGTCTTTGATTTAACCTCGCAAATATTACATGGCGCAGCCGGTAAATTTATAAAGTTGAACATAATAAAAATTTGCACAATATTAATATTAGCGTAAATACATTCTGTAATGGATTTTCACAAACCGCAACAACTTTTAAATTGGCGAGACATCTGGAAGAAATTTAAGTCTCATTTTTCGATTTATTCAACCGCTACGAAAACCGACAAAGAAGATGAACCCATTCGAGTAGCGAGGTTCCTAAGTTGTGCTGGAAGCGATGCAATTGAGCTCTACCATACATTCGAGTTTGCCGCAGGAACAGAAAAAACATATAAGGCGGTTGAAGAAAAATTCGAGGAATACTGCAATCCTAAAACGTCAAACATCGTTTATGAACGTTTTTTGTTTTACTCAAGGAGCCAAAAAGAAGGAGAACCGTTCGAGCACTTCCTTAAGGATATATCGGCACAAGTGGACAGTTGCACATTTGGTACAGAAAAGCAATCGATGCTGAGAGACCGCATAGTGCTTGGAATCGGAGATGGGTCAGTGCAGTCTCAGCTATTAAAACAAAGTGACCTCACTCTGGCAAAGGCGATTGAAATTTGTCGGGTTGCTGAGATAACCGGAGCTCAAATAAAAATGTTGCAGGCAGACGGAACCAATCAGAATCAGCATAAATTACAAGAGGTGGTGCACGCAGTCAATAAAACTGAGGACAGTAACTTTGTTAATAAATATTCTGAAAAAAATATCTTTCAAAAAAACAGAAATTCTAATTTTAATTCTAGATTTGTAAAAGGATGTGCAAATTCATCTGGGACTAGCGGAAAAGTATGTGTAGATCTAGGGTTTCTTAGGAGAATAGATCCTGTTGAGCAGGTCGATGCTTCTAAATTTATAGCTAAACATAGGGAAGTATTTTCAGGTTACGGGTGATTCCCTAATAAATGCAGCATAGAGCTAAAAAATGACGCCAGGGCGGTAAGCAGGCTACCAAGAAGGCTGCCTATAAGCATCAGACATAAAGTTCAGACTACTTTAGAGCAAATGGTGGACAGGGGCATCATATCATAAGTGGATGTTCCTTCAGAATGGGCGCATAATATGGTTGTGATTGAGAAAAAAGATAAGTCATTGAGAATCTGTTTAGATCCCAAAGAACTTAATGAGTGCATTAAAGAAGAACATTTCATAATCCCAAAGTTTGAAGATTTCAGAACGGCAATGAGGGGAATGAAATATTTTACAATTCTAGATTTAGTTGAAGGTTTTTGGCAGGTGGAACTCACAGAAAGTTCTAAGAACCTTACGGTGTTTTCCAACCCTTTTGGTTGTTACCGGTTTAATGTGTTGCGCTTTGGAATCAAAACAGCTCCAGAGAAGTTTCAGAAGCTAAACGCTAACTATTTTGGAGATTTAAAGGGAACATTCTGATGACATTATAGTAGGAGGAGAGACTTTAGAAGGACAGATTAGATTTAGATTAAAAAAACATTTATTCATTCATTATGGTACTTAAAATTTTACAATTTTTGGTATGAACTTACATATAATAGAATAAATAAAAGTAATCATTCTTTTACTTAAAGTTAGTGTTGAATGATACAAACATAAATAAATTACAATAAATAAAGGAAACTGATGTGGGGTGACAACAGATTCTTAGATGTTTAGTTATTTAATTTGTTTAAATTTTTATATATTTTGCTAATTACATTTTGTTTAAGAGTTATTGAAGAATAAGATAACGAGAATTTAATTTAAATGCAATTTTCGATATTATTTAAATCAATCGTGAAAAGCCAGTTTTTTACTTTAGATAGAAAAGAGTTAAAGTTTGCTGTTGTTCTGATTATACTAGGTAGATTATTAAAAGTTCGCGGTGCTGTTATAGTATAAAAGTTGGAGAAGTGGGTTTTGTTAATTTTCGGTACAGTGACAAGATGTAAATTGTTTACTCGTAGATTGTATAGTTGCGAATTTCTACTAGGAATATTACCACTCTGTTTATAAAATTCTTTTAGGACTTTAAAGATGTAAAGGTGTCTCATTGGGAGAATTCGCAATTCCTTGTATAAGGGCCAACTTTCGGTAAAGCGGTTTTTGTTACAAATTATTCGAATAAGATGTTTTTGAGCAGTCAGTAAGGGTTTAAAAGTATTTGCATATGAACCACCCCAGCTGGACAAACCGTATTGTAATTTTGAAAGCGCAAGACCATAATATATTGATGTCAACAATTTTTTTGAGCAGAATGGCTTTAAGAGATACATTTTTCGAGTAACAATCATAATATAATTTTTCAAGTTGATAGTATGATCTTTCCAATTAAGATTGGAATCGATTATTACCCCTAAATACTTAAAGTTTGTTACTATATCAATTTTGAAACAAGAATTGGAACAGGAATCGCTATGGACAAAATTGTGTTTGCCGCAAGAATGTATAGGAAAAATAATTTTTTTACAATTTGGGCTATGGAAACAGAAATTATAAGGACAAGGATTAAGTCCAGATGTTTTGAAAGTCATTAATTTAATTTTTCCACTTATAATCAACTTATGAATAAAAAACCAAGTCCTCAAGAGTTCAAGATCCTCTTCAATTCTCGTGATACAGTCAAGTTCTGAATCAGATTGGTAGGTAAAAGAGATATCATCTGCAAAAGCCGTTGAAAGACCATTCAACGGAAGCGAAAAGAGTGAGTTGATATAAACTAAGAAGAACATGGGACCAAGAACAGATCCTTGAGGTACTCCAGTCTTAAGAAGGCAAGCTTCACTTAATTTTCCGTTGACAGTAACTCTTTGAACTCTTTCTTTCAAATATGACTTCAGCCATTGAAAAACAATGCCTCTAAATCCCGCATTATACAATTTATTTAGCAATAAATCGTGATCGACCATATCAAAGGCCTTTGTCATATCGATAAAAAGAGCAAAAGTGGGTTTGTTGTTATTCAAGCTATCATATAGCTGGCTACATAACTTAAGAATCGCATCTTCAGTAGACATTCAGGTCTATTCAGGTCAATACAACTAAATGTGTTGCTGAGTGGACGTGCGCGATTAAGTGGCAATAATCAATCAAGTTTCAAGAGTTTATTTTAACGTGCCAAGGTTATTTTTTCTTTTCTAAAAGAGTTTTCCAAACATACTTTTCCCAAGTGTAAAAATTGGAATAAAATACATTAAAATAAAACAAAGTTTTCTTAAACAGAATATTTTTACTTAGTTTTCCCTGAATTTTTCACATTAATCAAAATATTGCGGGAAAAAAAAAGTAACTTGTTCTCTTAAAATAGTATAAGTTCAACTACTCTTTACCGCTGAATTAACAAATTAAACCTCACTACTTCAAAACCATACCTCACATATATTGTATATTATACACACCAACATACATCTTTCATCGTGTACATGTCTGCAAAACGAAACAGAGAAGTACTATCATCATCTCCAGGTAAACAACTGCAGTCTCCGGATCCAAAACAGGCAAAAAGTTCTTCATTGGGCAATAACACACTAATCAGACATAAACAGCCGATCGATTGCTCTTTGGATAACCAATTTGTTGAAATGTCACTTTCCGATGAAGCTCTTCGTAAGCAAAGTGAATATATTATATCACTTCTATCAACAAAAATACATGACTTTGAAGAAAGAATAACGGCGAAAATTGAAACTGACATATCTAAAATTAAGAGTTCAATTGATGACGTTTACAACCACATTAAAACACTGGAGAATAAGCTCACCGAAGTTGACGTCATTAAAAAAGAAAATGTGGCACTGAAAGAACAACTTAAACAACACGATCACGCACTTCAAAAGATTATCGCCCGCATTGATCGAAATGAAGAACTGCATCAATATAGGGAAATCGAGAGTGATGCTCTTATACATGGACTTCCATTGCTGCCGAACGAGAATCTAAAATTACTATTCAACAATTTGTGTCACAGTTTAGATATTCAACCTTTAAATATTCGTGATATTTTCCGTTTAAAACCAAAAAATGAAACACAAAATCCACCCGTGATAGTAAAATTTCTTTCACCACGCGACAAAGGGACTGTGCTTCGATCGATCTCCAACTACCGCACCAAAACAAAATAAAATGCACGACTGGGTCGCACGTACTTGCTCTGTGGGTGCAAAAGTATGACGAAAACAAACTTTTCGATCAATAAGAACAACTCATTTTTGAAAAATTTGGTAAAAACTAAAAAAAAATTGGCTAAAACTGGAAAACTCCATATACGGGAGCTAACGTTAAGTAACCTATAGTATATCAAATTTAGATGTCGTCTTTTGGGTGATATAAATGATATAAATTTCCGCTTATGGCCAAATTAATAAAACTGATATTACCAATTCCCGCTATTATCATGTGTAGCCAAAAACTAAAAATGCAGTTTACTTTGAAGTATTCTATATTATGTTATATAAAATGTTTTATAAAAATGGGGGGGTGCTTTTTTTTGAGTAAATTAGAAAAAACGAAAAAATTGGCCAAAATCTAATGGCTCTTTGTATAGGAGCCACCATTTAAAAATGAGAAAATGAAAAAAAATCAATGCCATCTGATAGGAAGCTGTTGGGAACTATACCAAACAAAGTTTGAGTGAATTCGATGCAACCGTTGACAACTTATGGCCATTTGAAAAAAAGCCGTTAAGAGCAGATCTCCGTTATTTGCATTTTTAGCCAAAAACTAAAAACGCAGTTCTCTTAAAAACACTAAAAAAATATAACACACAAAGTTTAATCAAAATCGTTAGAGCCATTTTCGAGCAAATTAGAAAAAACCAAAAAAAGTTGGCTAAAACTCAACGGCTCGTTGTATGGAAGCCACCGTTTAGAAGGGCTTCAGGGAAAAAATTATTAAACCATCCTATAGAACGATATGAAAAACTATGTCAAACAAAATTTGAGTTGATTCAATCAAGCCGTTGTGAACTTATGGCTATTTGAAAAAAGCCGTTAAAACCTGATTTTCGTTACGACCATTTGAGCCAAAAACAAAAAACGCAGTTTTGTTAGAAATGCTTAAAGTAAGTTAAATTTTGAGTTTAATCAAAATCGTTAGAGCCGTTTTCGAGAAAATTCAAATTGAAAAAAACCGTTACTTGAAAGGTACCAGTTTGAGCCGGGCTAAAACGAAATAAAAAAAACCTCGACAATCGTTTTTCTTCAAACTACTATATATCAAGTTTGAAGAAAATCCGTCAAGCGGTTTAGGCTGTAGCATGACGTGAAAAAGCGCACATCCGCACAGACGCACAGACGCACAGACGCACAGACGCACAGACGCACAGACGCACAGACAGACCGACGGACGGTATGGCGAAAACCACTTTTTTGGGCTTCACTATCATCGTAATGTCATGTTTGATTAAAACCTCGATTTTTTTTTTCTGCACGAAACCAATACTTGCCCTATTGAGCAAGTAAAAAGCACTCTGTCTCCGCGACCTTGGACATTCTTCCGATACTCCTGTGTTCGTGCATGAATGTCTAACAATTAAAAACAGATCACTCTTGCAGAGCGCTATGAAGATAAAAAATGATGGTCAACTTTTTTCAGTTTTTACAATGAAAGGATTTGTGTACATTAAAAAGCACCGTAACGATAAAGCTCTTTTGGTGGAGAACATCGATGCTCTGACTGATATTGCTACGAATTCATTGATGACAACAAGAACAGCTGATTAACGAGACGAATTTGAACCATTTATAGTAAACTTTTTTTTTATGTCTATTTTCTTCTTTTTTTTGAATATTATATTATAAAGCCCTGTACTATTCTTTTTTTTTTCCTTTCTCTTTCTGAAGCTTCACTTCTTATAACAACTTTTATTATCCATTTACTTTTATCTTAATTATTATTATTTTTTATTATTTTTTTTCTCTTTTTTTGATTTCTTTTCTGAATAAATCATGAATTTCAATATTGTTAAAAATAAATTTGTCATCATCGTCTTCATCTCTACATCTCTGAATTTTTCTCTTGATCTGGTAATGCAGTTTAGGGTTTTTCCCTTGTACCGGACTTCTTTTGGTCCTTGTCACTTAAGTTTTTTTAATAATGATTAATCCTAATCCTAACAATTGTAATAGGGAGTTCGTTTTCGATAGATGTCTTGATTCTACACAATCTATGATTCGCGTTTTGGGTGGACAGCGTTCTGGGTTGAAGGTCTGCCATATTAATGCTCAGAGTTTGAGTCCAAAATTTGACGAATTCCGATATTTGTTCTTAAATTCTGAAATTGACGTGATTTGTGTTTGTGAAACCTGGTTTTCTAATAATTCTGTGCCTTGTGTGAGAGGTTATAACGTTTTCCGTTGCGATAGAAGCAGTCGTGTAGGTGGTGGAGTTGCAATTTTCGCACACAATCATTTAAATTGCAGGTTAATACGAAAGAGTCCTCCAGGTAGTGCAGTTGAATATTTGTTCATTGAGATAAAATGTAACAACAATAAAATACTGTTGGGATCAGTCTATCGTCCAAATCGTAATATAGATTTAGCACCATTGTATTTAGTCATTGACGAGTTATCTTTTATATCACCTTTTGTCATTGTTGCGGGAGATTTTAATAATAACGTTCTCAGAAGTTCTGAGTTAACGGATAGCATGAAATCACTTAATTTATTTCCTGTAAACACAATAACCCCAACTCACTTTACCAGGGACAATAGAACCTTACTTGATATGTTTTTTGTGAGTCATTTATATAAAGTTCTTCTTTATGACCAACTTTCTGCCTCTTGTTTCTCTCGTCACGATTTAATTTACCTTACGTTTGAATGCTTGCCTCTGAAATCCTCCTCTACCTATAGCTATAGAGATTTTAAAAATGTTGACAAGCTGCAGCTTGAATCAGATTTAAATTCAATTGAGTGGTTTCAAATATATGGTATGTCATCTGTTGATGACCAAGTAAACTTTCTTCAAACTAATATTAATTTTCTTTTCAATTCACATGTCCCTCTGATTACAAAGGAATGTCGAAACAAAGATCAATCTTGGTTTGATAACAACATAAAGTCTCTTTTAGGTGAACGTAACCTAGCATACAGACGCTGGAAGAAGTTTAGGCTTGATGAACTGTATAATATATACAAAGTTCTAAGAAATAAAGTAATTTGTAAAATACGTGAATCCAAAAAAAGGTTTTATGCTCCTAGATTAGACCCTTCTCTTGCCAAAGAGAAGCTCTGGAAGAATCTCAAAGAAATTGGCGTGGGCAAGCAAATGAACAACATCACTACATCTATTGATTGTGATGAACTTAACAAAAGTTTCACTACATTAAATTCCTCAAATTCTGGGAACCAAACAGGTGAGCCACAACTATTTGAAGATCAAGTGTCTAATGAACCAACTTGGACTGGTTTTAGTTTCTCCTATGTCGATGAGTCTGACGTTTTAGAAAGCCTTTTAGCCATTAAGTCTAACTCCATTGGTGTTGATGACCTGCATCCAATTTTTCTAAAAGCCATACTGCCATATGTACTGAAATACATAACTCATATATTTAACTCAATTCTTATGACCAGTACATTTCCCGAGGCTTGGAAAAAAGCCAAGATTATACCTATTCCTAAAAATCGTGAATTTAATGATTTCCGACCTATATCTATCTTACCGTTTCTTTCAAAAGCTTTGGAAATACTAATGAACAATCAAATAAGGGTTTTTCTTAATGCCAATAGAATGATTTGTATGAATCAATCAGGGTTTAGGGCTAAGCATAGCTGTACAACAGCTTTAATTGAGGTTGTGGAAAACATAAGAGTGGCTATAGATGATAATAAGGTTACTATTCTTACTCTCTTAGATTTCTCTAAGGCTTTCGACACCGTCAACCATATAATACTTTGTGAAAAGCTTAAAAATCAGTTTAGTTTCTCAACTCCATCTACGAAACTAATTCTTTCCTATTTAACCAATGGGTCCCAGGCAGTCTATGCTAACGACTCGATATCTTCTTTTTGTCCTTTATGCAGAGGTGTTCCCCAGGGCTCTATTTTAGGCCCTCTGTTGTTTTCTATGTATATTAATGATCTACCTTCTTGCTCGCTGAACTCCTCCCTGCACATGTACGCGGATGATGTGCAAATTTATAATAGTTTTCCACTTGGTATGCTTGAAAATGGCGCTTATGAAGTCAACGAGGATTTGGATAAAATTGTTGTTTGGTCCCAAAAAAACGATCTTTGTTTGAATCCAAAAAAATCGAAGTGCTTAGTCATTTCCAGGATAAATGTTGACACCTCCTATTTCCCTAAAATTTATCTGAACAATACAACAATTGGTTTCGTTGATTCTGCGAAAAATCTTGGAGTAACATTTAATAAAACTTTAACTTGGAATGACCACATTAGAATAACGTTAGGTAAGGTCTATGGTGGTCTTCGTATGCTTTGGGCTTCTCATCATTTAATACCCTTGCAAACCCGATCTATGTTGGCTAAGACGTTAATCGTTCCAGTTATGCTTTTTTGTTGTGAAGTTTTCAGTAACTGTGACTATGAGCATAAGCGCAGACTTAACGTTGCGTTCAATAGCATAGCACGTTATGTCTATGGGCTTAGGAAATATGACCACATCTCACACTTTTCTATATCTTTATACGGCATCACTCTGGAAAATTTATTCAAACTTAGAACCTTAACCCTGCTTCACAATGTTTTACAAACGCGTCATCCGGAATACTTATTTCACAAAATTAATTTCCCTCAATCTAGTAGATCTTGTGACCTTATCCCAATACGCTGCTCATATTTAGTATCTGAACGACAGTTTTATGTGTATGCTATACGTTTATGGAATTCGCTCCCCCGTTCTATTAGGATGATAAGCTGCACGACCCGGTTTCGAGGGATGCTCAGAGAATTTTTTGAGAGTTTTTGATGACGATAAATTTTTTTTTTTTTTTTTTTTAAGTCTTTTTAATTTTTCTATTTTTCATATTTTTCTTATTTTATTTCCATCTTTACTATTTTGGATATAACTATGTGTAAAACTAATGAATAAGCTTGTTTTTCTTTTTTTTCATTAATTATGTAAAAGGTCACTTAAGCGATTGCATGATGAATACACTTATAGTATTAAGGTACTGATGTTTACTCTAATTTAAAAGATATTGTATCTTACTGAGTAAATTATTGCAAATAAAATAAATCTAAAATCTAAATCTAAATCATTCCTGAACGGAAGCCAAATTGATTTCCGCTGAAAAATTTGCTTTTATTTAGGAACGAAGTGATCCTTTTTATCATAATTTTTTCAAAGATTTTTGAAGTAGTTGGAAGAAGAGAGATAGGTCTGTAATTTGCCATATTTGTTCGGTCTCCTTTCTTAAAGAGAGGAATCACCTCAGCGCACTTTAATTGGTGAGGGAAACATCCTTGTTCAACACTTTGATTAAGTATATAACTCAGAACATCTGACACATAAAATGCAACTTTCTTTAGTATTACACTAGATATTCCATCTGAAGTGCAAGAAAATTTATTCTTCAAGGATGAGATAGTTTTGTATGTTTCAAAGGAGGTAATAGGTTCAAAGGCGAAACTATTGGGTTGCAACAGTTCTGTTACAAGATTCTTACCAGTGAAGCAGTTACAATTGATTGGGGAATCTATTGAAGGTTTCAATTTTTCAGCGATAGTTGTAAAATAGTCATTGAATTCGTAAGAAATTGAACTGGTATCAGTTAGAGAAATATCATTAACCACCAATGATTCAATTATATTCGATTTTTTATTTTTACCTCAAAAACTGTTAATGACTTTCCATTCATCTTTAACATTACCTCTTGATTGTTCCAGTAAATTGCAATAATAAATTTCGCGAGTTGATTCAACCTCAAATTTGACTGTTTTACAGAGTGAACTGTAGTATTTTTTTAAGTTTTATATTATTAGGATGTTTTTGTAGCTTAGAACACACTGTATTTTTTGAATTAATAAGATTAAGGAGACTTTGGTTCATCCAAGGCTTTAAAAATTTCCTTTTATTAGAGCGTTTAATTGAAGTTGAAGAGCAAATTTTAATGTGATCTTGTAAAATAGAAATGAAAATTGCATACGAAGTAGATGGATCATTTTCATCATAAACTGATTCCCAAAATTCATGTTTCAAAATATTTTCTAATAAGTTGTAATCAATGATTTGTGTCTCTTTTTTATGTGTTAAGTTAGAACGTTTTGAAACTCTATCTGAATTACTACTTAAAGCGATCAGTTTATGGTCAGATATGTTTCAATCAAGAACATGACCCATACAATCAAATTTATTATTTTTGCTAAAACGGGAAAAAATATGGTCTATGCAAGTACTTGAAGATTCGGTTACTCGAGTTGGTTCATTTATCAAAGACTTTAACCCATTTGAAGCCATTAGGAAAAGGTAAATTTCAGTATCTTTATCAATTGTGTCAAGAATATCTATATTAATATCACCAATAATAATTAAATTTTTCGATCTCTTCAGACAAAGAATTTGACCGAGTTCATCAATAAAGAAACCTTTACTAAATGCATGTAATCTGTATATACACAGCATAGTATAATTCTCATTTAGATAACAAAACGACAACTCAACTATGTCCGCGCTTTGAGTGTTAATTTTCGAAAACTTATGAGTGAAATTTTCATCAATATAAATTGCAACTCCACCTGCGGAATAAGAATTATTGCAGCAGCTGACTAGTACATAGCCCTGAATATTATAATTATCAATTTCATTTTCATAAACCCAAATCTCGGTTAAAACAATTATAACTGGCATTTTTTTGAGAGACTCAATGTGAGCTAGAAAGACTGGAAAATTCTTTCTTAAACTACGTATGTTTTGGTGGATACAAAAAGAATTATCAAAGAAACTACGAAAATCTGGCGTTTCACAAATACTAGGGTTTAAAGGAAAATTAGGATATACAATACTCATATTTTATCAAAATCAGAAATACAATTTATTCTTACTGAATTGTCACCCTCACTCTTCCTCATGAAAATATTTCCATTTCTCCCTTCGTAGCTTTCATAGATAACGCAGTATTTAAAAGTTGACGTCTCTGGTCTCTGGTGTGATAAACAATCGTCGATGTAAACATTCTCAGGTTTCAACTTTCAATGCTGTAAACAGTTGTCTAGTTGTTAATTGCTCTTTCATCTCTCGTTTCTTTTTTATAATTTTCTCTTTCATAAGATGCGAAACAAATTTTACATGTAGAACATTAGTGGAGGTGGTATTACTCTTTGACTTGCCATGAGATGTCTGCTTTCTCTTATTTATTTGCTTCACATAACATTGATCAATGTCTGCTTCGCTCACGCTCATATTGAATGCATCACGAAAAATTCCCACTGCGAGTTCGATGGGCGGCTTGTCTTTATGATCGGGAACATTATACACTTCAATGCTGTTTAAAAGAAGTTGTTGTTCTAGACCAGCGCTGCCCAACCCCAGGCCCGCGGGCCGAAATGTGGCCCGCGAACAAATTGTAAATGGCCCGCCTATGATATGAAAAAAAAAAAGAAATGAATTATTCGTTCAAAACACACGACCAACGTGTTTGTCTCAACCGTATTATTTTTCCTTTAATTCGAAATTATCCACAGAAGACACAACAATGAACAAAAAAAACACAAACAAAAATCTTCTCTTACTTGTTGTTTACATGTGAAGAACTTTAGTTTGAATTTAGAATTTGGAATTTTGTATCTACCTCAGCTCAGGGTGATATTTACACACATCCTCTGATAACTTCTCTAGGTGCTGCGAAAATGTGCGTACAAATTTGCATACACTTAGCACTCAAAGATAATTTTTATTGTTGTTTTGTGTGTTAGGTTTTCACATTTATTCACAGACAAGATTTTAAATGATAATAATAATAAAAAAAACATCAAATGGGGTTTGGGATGGGTCACGGGTGATACGTATGAAAGATTTACTCTCTGCTACCAACTACCAACAAATATTTTATATGATGCGTGCGCAGATTCTAGCTGTCAGTTTATAGTCCAGTCTACAGGTACTTTTAGGTAGAAAAAGGTCAAAATGTAATGAAACTTGGAGGTTTTGTTCAAGAACAGTAAACTAACATTTTTCTAAGTTTTTGACCTCGAGGGCCCTGTGCTAAAAGAGGGAGGGAGGGAAAACTGGAAATTTTTCGACGTTGCTCCGGTTTTCCTCAATAACTTTTTTTCCTTACGTCCTATGGCAAAAATATGTTTTTATAGTTTTTTGTAGATCATAAAATTTCCTACAATTTTGTTAAAATAATAATTTTTGTATGTCAATTTGTTACCGTGATATGGCACTTCAAAAAACAGGTAATTTTTCAAAATTCGCCAAAAAATGAAGAATTCGGCCTTATTTTTTCGAAAATACCCAAATAATCATGATTTGTTTGTAATTATGGTTCCTCGTTAAAATCACCAACTTTCTACACCCGCAACCTATCCCCGCTTGCCCAGCAGCTGTCAGGCACATTATTATTGTCATCCCGACGTAATTTTAATTTATTATTTTGTTCTTAGTACAGTGGGCGGGTAGAAAGAAGTCAGAAGTTTATGAAAGTTTGGGATGTTGCTTAGGAATAGTTAATTAACATTTGAGGAAGTTTTGGACCACGACGGCCTTGTGGAAAAAAAGGAGGGGGAACTGCAAAATTCTCGACCTTGCTTCGGTTTTCCTTTAATAACTGTTTTTTCTTACGTTTTACGGCAAAAGCTGGTACAAAAATTGTTGTATAGCATTTCGTTACCGAGATAACAATCACACATGACATTACAATGATGGAGAAGTCGAAAAAAGTGGGTCTGGAAATTCCGTCCGTCTGTCTGTCTGTCTGTCTGTCTGTCTGTCTATTATAAATTGTTATTAATTGATTGAAAGGGCTACATACACCATAGTTTGATCTGCTAAATATTTGATTAATAGGTTGCTGTCGTCTTAAATTTGAGCGACTGAAAGAGAAATTTAATTTACTTAGAACTGACGGTGATGATATCGAACCATTAATAATCCCAACAATAAAACAAAATTGTATAAATTTTCTGTGGTTAGTCAAAGATGGAAGGCTGATCAAAGCTAGTCTTTGAGAATAAGGGGGAAGTAGATTTCCTCTAACGTATTGTTACGTTTTATTAAACACATACATTACATTTGTGTTCCTTTTTCTATCAGAGATGCTATTTAATTTATTATTTTAATAAATGACGAATACAATTTTTTTTTTCTTTTAGCACAAAACAAGCTATACTGGCCCGCTAGTGATTTTGTTGTTGTCAATTTGGCCCAAGAGATAAAAAAGTTGGGCAGCCTTGTTCTAGACTAGACTATTAACTTTTTGTTCCAGTATGAGAATTTTATTTTCGTTTTCCTTGTTTATTGCAGCCATTTCCTCAATTTGAACTTTATGGTAATTTTTTAGTTGGATAATTTCATTATAGACCATCTCCAAGGTGACAGACGGAGGGACATCAGAAATTGCATTGTGATTGTGAGTGTTGTTTGCGAAGGCGGCGAGAGAAACGGATGATGCATCTGTAGTGGCAGTGATGGCAGAGGTGGCAGCGGTGGTAGAGGTAGTGTTCGTCGGCAGTGTGTAAGTATTACTTGCGCCTATGGCGGTGGTGGTTGTTGTTGTTGTAAGGTCAGTGACGATGGAATTGACGTAGACGATAGCGGAGGTAGCGCTTGAGGTTGATGCAGCAGGAGGTGGTGGCGGAAGGGAAGAAAGCTTCGACTTAGTGACATCAGCTGTATATTCTCTTCGTTCTGCAGTACAACTAGGGCATCTCCATTTAGATTTAGAAATTTTCATATAATCTTCAATTTCATTTGCAGCGATTCCAGCACACTTTCCATGAAAACCCTTAGAGCAATCAATACACTTTACTCTAAGATCGTTTCTATCGATTTTTTTTCGACACATTCCACACGACATTGTAATTAATATTTTTGATTGAATTTACAAGTGAAAATATATATAAATTGGACTTTGTACGTATGTATATAAACAAAAGAGACTCGTTTTTTTTTTTTATTTATTTTTTTTTTTTAAAGAAAGCTCCCGATATGAAGTGCACCCCACAACGTCACAGAGAGAACTGACATGACAAGAATTTAGCGCAAATAATTAAAAGAGCAAAAAATTTTAACATTAAGTTTAACCCTCGAAAATTGCAGTACAGAAACCTGGATGTTAAGTATTTAGGGCATATTTGTTTGGCTTATGGTGTTAGACCTGACCCTGAGCGAGTCAAAGTAATCAAATCAATCGCAATACCCAAAAACGTAAAAGACCTACAAAAAATTTTAGGCACAATAAACTATTTGAGGAATTTTATTCCTCATTTAGCGGACCTCACACAACCGTTGAGAGATCTACTACGGAAAAACTCATGTTTCATGTGGACTAGTATACATACGAAAGCATTAGACAAAATTAAAGATACTATTCAAAATACCAGTATTTTGCACTCTTTTAATCCAGAAATTCCGATCGTAATTCAATCTGATGCATCCAAGTATGGTCTTGGCTGTTTCCTTGTCCAGGACGGAAAGCCGGTGTGTTTCGCATCTAAAAGTTTGACAAAAACGGAGATAGCATATGCTCAAATAGAGAAGGAGTTTATGCATGCACAAAGTTTACCGAATTCATATATGGAAACAAAGTATTGGTCCAGACAGATCATAAACCATTGTTATCGATTTTAGGAAAGCCCCTTAGTTCAAAATATTCTGTTAGAATACAGCGCAAGAAGATTAAATTGCTTAAATATGATTTAATGATTGAGTATATTCCCGGTAAAGACCTGCATGTCGCCGATTTGCTTTCACGTAATCCAGAATCTGGCGTGAGTATAGAATTAGAGAGCATGTTGAAGGAAGTAGTTCACAGCGTTAGCATGAGTGATAGAGCACGAGATAGATATGTAGCACAAACAAAAAAAGACAGCATTTTAAAAGAATTAAGAAAACTATATGAAGACGGGTGGCCGAATTCAAAAAGCAAGCTACCAGATAATCTAAAATTTTATTGGAATATTAAAGATGCTTTATATGTGGAAGCTGGGTTGGTCCTTTTTGAAGGGCGTGTGTTTGTTCCGCTAGCACTTAGAAAAGAAACGTTGAACAAACTCCATGAAAATCATTTTGGCATTACGAAAACTCTTTCAAGAGCTAAGACTTTATTTGACTGGCCTTATATGGGAAGAGATATTCAGGACTTCATTAGCAGATGTCCAATTTGTGAAATACACAGTAGTGCAAATAATAAGCATTCAATGCTAACCCGTCCCATACCAGAATTTCCGTATCAGAGAGTAGCAAGTGACATATTTGAATTTAAATCTGAACGGTTTTTGATTGTTATTGACTACTTTTCTAGATGGATAGATGTAAAAAAGTTGCAAAACAAGACTGCAGGCAGTGTTATTGTTGCATTCAAGGAAATATTTTCATTCAATGGAATTCCTGAAGAGGTTGTATGTGACAACCAACCTTTTAATTCTTTGAAATGTCGTGAATTTGCAACGGATTGGGAATTTAAATTCACATATAGTAGCCCTTACTACCCAAAGTCTAACGGGCTGGCGGAAAAGGGAGTCCAAATAGTTAAACAAATGTTTAAAAAATCCGAATTAGGAAACAGAGATTTTTTGTACACGCTTTTAGAATACCGAAATACGGTAATACCAAGCATTGGTCTTACACCGTCGAAGCTTTTATCAAGCAGATTATTCAGAACAAAGCACCCAATTGATAAAAATTTACGTGTTACAAAGGATTGGAATTCAGGTGCTTTTCCCAAAATGGAAAACGCAAAATCCAAACAAAAGTTATACTATAATAAGAATGCCTATAGAAAAGAACTAGATCTTGCACTGGGAGACAACATTATGTATCGGAAAGGAAATAGGTGGGAAAGAGGAATAGTAGAAGCAAAATCGGATGCACCTAGATCGTATTTTATAAGAAATGAAAGTAATAAGATAGTTTGTAGAAATACGGAACATATAAAAAAGTCTTTTAATCCACCCCAATCAAATACATATAACGATGAAAACATAGTTGTACCCCAGAAATTAAATAACGACACAAATGATAGCCTAACATCCGTAGGAAGTAGGAACTCAGTAGATCCTGAAAACAATAAAAAGATAAATAACATTCCACAAACGTCATCACATTCACAGTCAGCACCGCAAAATCACTATATAACGCAATTCGGTCGGGAAGTAAGGCAAACGAAACGATTTCAAGCTACATGATTGGAATATGATGCAAGGATTGCTTGCCAGAGCCTTCCCCAAATAGGGGCATTGTTCTAATACGAACTTTAATTTCCTGTGGGTCAAATTCACTGTCCGCAAGCATATCATTCATTACTGTTTTCTTTACAGGAGTCCGAATCTTGACAGCATGTCTACTTGTGATGAGTTGATGTTTTGTCAGATTCAATTTCCCGAATTGTTTCCCATTGTCCTCGCACTGAAGTCGTGATTACGGGCGACTTCAATGTACACAATTCAAGTTGGCTCCGCTATTCTGGCCAGACAACACTCGCAGGAAGGTATACCGAGATCTTTGCTGAATATAACCTTCTTACCCAGCTTGTCGATGAGCCTACTCATATACCGGATGTTGATGGGCATTCCGCCCATACTCTTGACTTGTTCCTTACTTCCCATCCTGATAAATATACTATTAAAGTAACTTCTCCATTTGGCACCTCGGACCATTGTGTCATTTCAGCTATTTTCTCGATCTCCAACCATCCAGTTAAAGAAAAAATTCCCACTAGGACCGTTTGGCAATACGAGAAAGCCAACTGGGACGGTCGAATAATTTCTTTCGCAACTTTAACTGGTCATTATGCTTCCTCGATAATGACATTGATGCCAGTGCTGAAATGATTAAAGAAGTTATTTTTCTTGGAATGAGAACTTTTGTCCCTCACAGAACAAAATGTATCAAACCAAAAGAAAAGTCTTGGTTTTCCGAAGAGTGTAAAGAAGGTATCAGGTTGAAAGAATTAAGCTTCCGATCCTACAAAGCCAACCCAATTGAGGAAAATCGGAAGAAAGACAAACAAGTTAGGATCTCGTGCAACTCCGTTATACATAAAACGAAATTTTTATATGACCAGAAATTACGGCAAAAAATTCTGCAATGTCCCAAAGGCAGTAAAAACTTCTGGTCATTTGTAAAAAACGTCAATAACTCATTGTCATCATCAGTTCCAACGCTTATCGTCAACGATAAACCTATTTTCAGCTCTTCAGAGAAGGCGAATATGCTCGCAACTCATTTTGCTGCAAGTTCTACGTTGCCTGCAAGCAACAATGCCCCTCCTGTACTTGAGAACGTTAATTTTTCTATGGGACAGATATTTTTCCGCACTCGTACAGGAGCAAGAGTACTTCAAGATATTGATATACACAAATCCGCTGGCCCGGATGGTATTCTTCTGAAGAAGTGTTCTTCATCGCTGGCAAAACCACTGCGTAAGCTTTTTCATCGCTCCTATCGTTCAGGAATCTTTCCTAGTAGATGGAAAACAGCATTTGTCCAGCCCGTCCCAAAAAAAGGTGACTCCTCGTCCCCCTCCTCCTACCGACCAATTGCACTTACGTCCCTTCTTTCCACGGTCATGGAAACGCTGATAAATCATCAGCTCAAGAAATATCTCGAAGATCGGGAGCTTTTAAATGACCGTCAATACGGCTTTCGCAGCAATCGTTCCACTGGTGATCTGATGGCAAATCTCACCGAACAGTGGAACAAATCTGTGCATCGCTTTGGCGAAAGCAAGATTATTGCGCTTGATATTTCAAAGGCATTTGATAGAGTTTGGCATGAAGCTCTTTTATCGAAAATGCGTGCATTTGGTATCGATGATACTCTTATTCGTTGGATTAGAAGCTATCTTCTGAACCGATCAATACAAGTTGTATTAGACGGTTTCAAGTCTGATCTCCACAAAATAAATGCTGGTGTGCCCCAGGGCTCCGTTCTGTCTCCGACTCTCTTTCTCATTTTTATGCATGATCTCTTGTCTGTGACTTCTAATCCATTAAATTGTTTTGCTGACGACTCAACCCTCGGCTTTTCATAAACGTTTGATAATTCACGGCCTTCGCCTTCGGACGTGTTATTACAACGAAATCGTATGATAAGCTCATTAAACTCCGATTTAAACAGCATTGTGAATTGGGGTCCTAGAAATCGTGTTTAGTTTAATGCGTCGAAAACTCAATGCTGTTGTTGCGGTAAATTTTACCACAACAAGTTTTGCCAACCCATTTCCCTTTAATAACTTTTTGTCCCACAATCAATTCCTGTTGCGGCTCCAAAATGCGTTAAAGATTGCAGTAAAAACCTGGACCATCAGCCAGCGGACTACTTTTTAAGTATTTTGGAAAAGCAACCAATCTAGGTTCCATCAAAAGTGTTAGACAGGGTGTTAACACTATTTAACGAAAGGCGGAAGAGCCACTCAGTCCACGAGTTGTCGACAGGAGGTCGAAAAAGCAGAGAAAGGCATGAAGATGACACATGTCCAACAACGTGTGAATTATAATCACACCAACGTTAAATTAGTATGGCCGAGTGCCCACCATAAAGTGTCGGACATCAAAGTAAGATCACAATGATGTGTTTTTCCCTTTTTAATATTTTCTGCGCGAAGGTCTACAAAATTAAGATTTTTCTTAGTTATAAATTCTACCATTTTAGTTGGGAAATGGTTAAGTTTCTTTCCAAGTTAAGTTTCTTCTCAAAATAATTAATTTAGACCGGTTTGGGCTGGGGTTTTTGCGCGTTGTGTCGTGGTTTTTCACTTGCTTTTTACAATAAAATATAATTGACATTATACGGCTGAACACGTCCACTGAGCCTACGAGGATCGCATCCTCAACGCATAGGATCGCGTGCAATGGTTGTATTACCACTCTCAGTTGCACGTCCCTGCATATATGGGCGAGATGCTGCTGTATGACTGAGACAAGAATACCACCACGCAAAAGATCCGAAGAGGATGGCTATATGGTCGGGGCGAAGTGGACAAGCCAAGCCTCCATTTTGAAGGCGATTCAATTTTGGATTTTGTTGAGAAAAGAAAGCGATAATTTTTGGAAAAAGGAGAATTTGGAAAATAAGAGAAGTGAAAAATTACTATTGTGAAAAACGACAAGTTGTGGTTTTGAAGAGCGTAAAGTAAAAGTTGTAGAGTAATTGTTATAAAGGAGAAAACAGTTGAGGAACGAGAAAACCTCAAGTTAAGGTTTAGATTTGTTTGCAAGGATTCTACTCTTGTTGGAAAGACCCATATTGTGCCAAGCTAAGTATTTCTGTGTCTGGTGGGTGGTGTCCAGAAAGTTTAGCTTGTTTATTGTTTGTTTAATTTGTTTTTAATTCGTTTTGTTTGTGACCATATGTGGGGCAAACAAATTTAGTTGTGTAGGCCTTCGCTGAATATTCGTCTTCTCCCAAGATTGTGGGACTCGTGACCCTTTTGTTTTTTACTTGCATTACCATTGTGATCTTCCTTTGTGTCACCGTGACACAAAACAGTGTTTGCTTCTCTTTATTTGCTTAAACCTATTCCTAATTTCAAGAATTAGCCTTCTGCTAACCTCGAAATACATTTGTTCTATTTTTCTTTTTGTTGAAAAGACTCTGGGTTTTCGTCCAGGCCTTCTGCCAAGGTTCCCCAGACGAATCACTTTCCAATCAATAAAAGATTGCAACTTCCTATTGGGAATAATAATTCTTGTGTTTATATTGTAAACATTGAAGACACTTTTCAGCTTCCATTTGGTAAGGCAAACTACCACAAAAGTTTCCTGGCGCCCACTTTCATATATAGGTACACTACTGTACATCTATATATACCTACCCACCTTCCATTCATCCACAATTTACATTTTATTAATCGAGCGCGATTAATAAAACTTTCGTTCTTATCGAACCCACTCCCAGCTGAGCTAACGGGAGACAGCACTGCAATTGCTGTCTGGCTAGGGATTATTTTTTTTGTGTATCTCTTTTTTTTTATCAAACACACCGGCGTTTAACGTTTCGCGTTAAATTAAAATTCTCATTCTCAAATCTCAAGTCGTGTTGCACATCGTCGTGGTGCATTCGTTTGTTATTCTTTCTTTAAATAAATAGATTCGCGTTTTCAGTTATATTTTGGATTCGGGTAATCCAAATAGTTTAGTTCCAAGTACTTTCAAATAATATATATATTATATTCGGTCGCGGTCGCGGTGTGTTCGGTTTTGTTTTTGCTTATTAAAAAAAATATTTCTAGAAATTGGCGCCCAACGTGGGGCTTGTTTGTTTTGTTGTGCTTTTGTTTGTGTTCAAAAATTTTCCAGAATTTTATTTTAGGGAAGTTGTGAAATATTTGTTTTTTTTAAATATTTTACTTGGTGTTTTTTTTTTATTCCTTATAGGTGCAGTTCCAGTGGCTAATTCTTTTTTCTATACCACCTTTTTGGCCTGTGGTAGGAATATTTTTCCAGTGAAAGTGAAGTTTGAAGTAGACTTGATCATTTTGAAGTTCAAGGCCAACAAGTTGTGAGTTTTTTTTATTCTTTTTTCTCAGTTCATTTTTAATTACATATCCAGTGTTCGATTTTTCGAAAATCGAAATTAATTTTGTTTACCTCATTCTTATTTTAATTTGATATTAGATAGTGCCTTTTCATTCGCACTTGTAGTTTAGATTTTTTTTTTTGACTTTTAGCCAAATTATTATATTCAATTTCAGTGCTCCCACTTTCAAAAATCCTAATATTTTCTTAGGACATTTTGACAATTTTTTTTGTAAATATTTTTTTTTTGCTGGTAAATATTTTCAATTTATTTTTATTTTAAGGTGTGATTTTAATTTTGTTCATCATTATTGGAAAAGGTGTTTTCTTTTTTTAAAGTCAAGTTAGTGTTTTTTTTGGGAAATATTTTTTTTATTTTTGGTTTTTTTTCCTCGGCTTTGAGTTTTGTTTTTTTTTGTTTTTGTTTGGAAAAATGGACGTAAGCCAGAGCCGAAGAGTGTAAAGAAGCTATCAGGTTGAAAGAATTAAGCTTCCGATCCTACAAAGCCAACCCAATTGAGGAAAATCGGAAGAAACACAAACAAGTTAGGATCTCGTGCAACTCCGTTATACATAAAACGAAATTTTTATATGACCAGAAATTACGGCAAAAAATTCTGCAATGTCCCAAAGGCAGTAAAAACTTCTGGTCATTTGTAAAAATCGTCAATAACTCATTGTCATCATCAGTTCCAACGCTTATCGTCAACGATAAACCTATTTTCAGCTCTTCAGAGAAGGCGAATATGCTCGCAGCTCATTTTGCTGCAAGTTCTACGTTGCCTGCAAGCAACAATGCCCCTCCTGTACTTGAGAACGTTAATTTTTCTATGGGACAGATATTTTTCCGCACTCGTACAGGAGCAAGAGTACTTCAAGATATTGATATACACAAATCCGCTGGCCCGGATGGTATACCCCCTATTCTTCTGAAGTAGTGTTCTTCATCGCTGGCAAAACCACTGCGTAAGCTTTTTCATCGCTCCTATCGTTCAGGAATCTTTCCTAGTAGATGGAAAACAGCATTTGTCCAGCCCGTCCCAAAAAAAGGTGACTCCTCGTCCCCCTCCTCCTACCGACCAATTGCACTTACGTCCCTTCTTTCCACGGTCATGGAAACGCTGATAAATCATCACCTCAAGACATATCTCGAAGATCGGGAGCTTTTAAATGACCGTCAATACGGCTTTCGCAGCAATCGTTCCACTGGTGATCTGATGGCAAATCTCACCGAACAGTGGAACAAATCTGTGCATCGCTTTGGCGAAAGCAAGATTATTGCGCTTGATATTTCAAAGGCATTTGATAGAGTTTGGCATGAAGCTCTTTTATCGAAAATGCGTGCATTTGGTATCGATGATACTCTTATTCGTTGGATTAGAAGCTATCTTCTGAACCGATCAATACAAGTTGTATTAGACGGTTTCAAGTCTGATCTCCACAAAATAAATGCTGGTGTGCCCCAGGGCTCCGTTCTGTCTCCGACTCTCTTTCTCATTTTTATAAATGATCTCTTGTCTGTGACTTCTAATCCATTAAATTGTTTTGCTGACGACTCAACCCTCGGCTTTTCATAAACGTTTGATAATTCACGGCCTTCGCCTTCGGACGTGTTATTACAACGAAATCGTATGATAAGCTCATTAAACTCCGATTTAAACAGCATTGTGAATTGGGGTCCTAGAAATCGTGTTTAGTTTAATGCGTCGAAAACTCAATGCTGTTGTTGCGGTAAATTTTACCACAATAAGTTTTGCCAACCCATTTCCCTTTAATAACTTTTTGTCCCACAATCAATTCCTGTTGCGGCTCCAAAATGCGTTAAAGATTGCAGTAGAAACCTGGACCATCAGCCAGCGGACTACTTTTTAAGTATTTTGGAAAAGCAACCAATCTAGGTTCCATCAAAAGTGTTAGACAGGGTGTTAACACTATTTAACGAAAGGCGGAAGAGCCACTCAGTCCACGAGTTGTCGACAGGAGGTCGAAAAAGCAGAGAAAGGCATGAAGATGACACATGTCCAACAATGTGTGAATTATAATCACACCAACGTTAAATTAGTATGGCCGAGTGCCCACCATAAAGTGTCGGACATCATTTTAATATTTTCTGCGCGAAGGTCTACAAAATTAAGATTTTTCTTAGTTATAAATTCTACCATTTTAGTTGGGAAATGGTTAAGTTTCTTTCCAACAAGAATATTCTTCTCAAAATAATTAATTTAGGCCGGTTTGGGCTAGGGTTTTTGCGCGTTGTGTCGTGGTTTTTCACTTGCTTTTTACAATAAAATATAATTGACATTATACGGCTGAACACGTCCACTGAGCCTACGAGGATCGCATCCTCAACGCATAGGATCGCGTGCAATGGTTGTATTACCGCTCTCAGTTGCACGTCCCTGCATATATGGGCGAGATGCTGCTGTATGACTGAGACAAGAACACCACCACGCAAAAGATCCGAAGAGGATGGCTATATGGTCGGGGCGAAGTGGACAAGCCAAGCCTCCATTTTGAAGGGGATTCAATTTTGGATTTTGTTGAGGAAAGAAAGCGATAATTTTTGGAAAAAGGAGAATTTGGAAAATAAGAGAAGTGAAAAATTACTATTGTGAAAAACGACAAGTTGTGGTTTTGAAGAGCGTAAAGTAAAAGTTGTAGAGTAATTGTTATAAGGGAGAAAACAGTTGAGGAACGAGAAAACCTCAAGTTAAGGTTTAGATTTGTTTGCAAGGATTCTACTCTTGTTGGAAAGACCCATATTGTGCCAAGCTAAGTATTTCTGTGTCTGGTGGGTGGTGTCCAGAAAGTTTAGCTTGTTTATTGTTTGTTTAATTTGTTTTTAATTCGTTTTGTTTGTGACCCTATGTGGGGCAAACAAATTTAGTTGTGTAGTCTTCTCGTCTTCTCCCAAGATTGTGGGACTCGTGACCCTTTTGTTTTTAACTTGCATTACCATTGTGATCTTCCTTTGTGTCACCGTGACACAAAACAGTGTTTGCTTTTCTTTATTTGCTGAAACCTATTCATAATTTCGAGAATTAGCCTTCTGCTAACCTCGAAATACATTTGTCCAATTTTTCGTTTTGTTGAAAAGACTCTGGGTTTTCGTCCAGGCCTTCTGCCAAGGTTTCCCAGACCAATCACTTTCCAATCAATAAAAGATTGCAACTTCCCATTGGGAATAATAATTCTTGTGTTTATATTGTTATAATTGAAGACACTTTCCATTTGGTAAGGCAAACTACCACAAAAGTTTCCTGGCGCCCACTTTCATATATAGGTACACTACTGTACATCTATATATACCTACCCACCTTCCATTCATCCACAATTTACATTTTATTAATCGAGCGCGATTAACAAAAAATCGTTCTTATCGAACCCACTCCCAGCTGAGCTAACGGGAGACAGCACTGCAATTGCTGTCTGGCTAGGAATTATTTTTTTTTTGTGTATCTCTTTTTTTTATCAAATACACCGGCGTTTGACGTTTCGCGTTTAATTAAAATTCTCATTCTCAAATCTCAAGTCGTGTTGTACATCGTCGTGGTGCATTCGTTTGTTATTCTTTCTTTAAATAAATAGATTCGCGTTTTCAGTTTTATTTTGGATTCGGGTAATCCAAATAGTTTAGTTCCAAGTAATTTCAAATAATATATATATTATATTCGATCGCGGTCGCGGTGTGTTCGGTTTTGTTTTTGCTTATTAAAAAAAATATTCCTAGCACTGTCTTTTGTCGTTGAAGCTAAACATACCCCCTATGCCATTATCCATGAATGGTGCTTGCATTGAGGAGGCCGAAAAGCTATCAGTACTCGGTATGTGTATCAGTGACAATCTTCGTTGGAGATTGCCAAGATTGCTGCAAGATGCTTAGGCTTTCTTAATAGATGCAAGAAGTTTTTCACCCCTTCTGATCTGGCTACAATTTACAAAGCGTTTATACGCCCTAAACTCGAGTATAACTCCCATCTCTGGGCAGGTGCTTCTCAAACTTTTCTTCACCTGATCGACAGAGTTCAGAAAAAAGCGTTAAAATTGATAGGAGAGAGAAGCATTATGGAAACATTTCCATCCCTTGAACATCGTCGAAATGTTTCATGTCTTTCCTTATTTTACAGATTCTTTTACAAGAAATGCTCACTCGAGGTAGCCAGTTGCGTTCCACCCCTTAAACATTTCCCCCGTAATACTCGTCTTGCTAGGAACGCTCATCAGTTTACACTTGAGGCCAATTTCGGACGTACCGTGAAATATAGGGATTCTTTCTTTAGCCGTACAACACGAATGTGGAATGAATTGCCTGGCACAATTTTTCCCTGCCATTTTGATCTGCAAACATTCAAGATCAATGTTCATCGACACCTCCTTTTACTTCCTTCCTAACTTCCTATCGCTCGCGCTGTGACTTATCATTTAAAGGGCTATAAAAAACCCCTTGAGCGCGTGTTCATTATAAAAAAAAAAAAAAAAAAAAGAGTCGATTTGAATTAATATAATCATCATTTAAAATCGTTTTACTTTAACTAGTAACATTTCTTAACTAAAACTGGAATTACATAATTACATAATGTATTTGAATATCATTAAGTACGGTGCGCACAAATAGTTAAAGCAAAACCTTTTGAAACATTTAATGATTTTTGAAAGGGGAAGATGTGATATCAATGTAAGCGTAGCCCATTTGAGTTTGCATTACCTGGTAACACTTGTTTGTATCTTGTATGACAGTTTAGGCACTGTCCGACAAATTTCATATTTTAATAGTCACTTGAATAAACGACACGTAACAAACCACATGGTCTTTGATTTAACCTCGCAAATATTACAATCTATGTTCATATGCTTCTATAAGCTTTTTTTCAAAATTTTTTTTTAAACAAGAGATTAATAATTTCTTAAGTTCACCTATTTTTAGGGCGTTTTGCGCTAACGAAAGGCGCAATATGATTATATATGCGATATCTATATAGCTACAAGGGGCTATCCCAGATAAAATTTCCACAGAAATATTTCCCATTTATTAGAATTAGGAATGTGAATAATGCTCGAGAGATTTTTTTGGTATCGGGAATGTTCTACGATAGTTGTTATTATTCATAGTACTTTGTGTTCGGAGGAAATTTGTTCCACAGAAACAGAAAAATAATAAAAAAAATCTTTGCCATGTATTTTGTGAGTTAGAGGCATTCAAAAAAAACGGAAAAAATGCTCACCCTCTGACGGCCTTTCAAGTGCCGTGATAACAAATCTTAATTTTTCTCAATTTTTTTTCCTGTTATGGAACCTGGAATAACCTAGCTAACAATTGCATTAAAAAATTTAAACACACCTGCATCAGTTTTGAAGAAAATGTCACTTTTTTGCCCAACTAAATACTCAAAATTTTTACATGACCTTAATTCAATGGGCTGTAGTGTAAAAAATGTACTACTAAATTTTGGCAAGTTACCTTAAAAGTTGGCGCGTTCAATTTTCCTTCCAAAATGGTATAAGGTGTTGTAGAATATAATGATAAATAACGGAAAAAAAATGTTTTTCTCAAATAAACAGGTTTTAAGATAATACTTTTTCATTCATTAAAAAAAAAATCTAAATGTACTCCAGGCTTTCTCGTCCAAGTTTAAGTTCGAGGAGAGTGTGACCGTTATTATTTAGAAGTAACTACTAGCAGGACCAGACTACCAAGGGCTTTCAGATAGTGATTCATTTCTATTTTTGGGTTTAAGTTTGAAATAAAATTCAATTTGTCAACAAAAATTACATCAAAGTTTATTTCGATTAGTTATAACTATAACAAATGTTCAAATTGTTTGCCTCCAACAGCAATGCAAGATCTACATCTTCTTAAATAAGATCGTTTTATAAGACGAGCCCATCTTCTTGAGTTGATGTCTGCAACAGACTCCGTGATTTTTTGGCGCAGCTCTGCTAAATTTTGGATTGGTTTTGAGTAGACTTTTTCTTCTTCTTTTTTTAACTTTGAAGCGATACTGCAATTTGTCTTCCCGTATCAAATGTGGATTTTCTACATGCCGATGCCACTCGTGCAAATTTTGAAGGTTCATGTATCCATCCTTTTTAAATGTTGATTCATCGGACCACAGAATTTTGTCCAAGAATCGTGGATCTTCCCTGTACCATTGTAGTATCGTTCGACAAAATGCAACTCTTCCAGGGTAATCTCGGAGTAGTAGGCTTTGCACTCGTTGAACATGGTATGCATGGAGCTCATTTTTCTTCAAAATGCGATGTGCTGTACTTTTGGGAACTCCTGTTCTTGTTTGAATTCCACGTACTGAGGTACTTGGGTCTTGATTAACTTCTTGTAGCACTTGGTTCTCGTAGGACATGAGGGGCCTGCCTTCACTAGTTCTTTGGTATGGAAATCGACCTTCTGAGAATGACTGGTGCAAATTCACAAAAACCCGATGATAACGCTCAGCATTTGATATTTCTCATGGTAAAGTCTAGCTACAGCACTAGCATTGCTTCTGCATTCTCCATAAATAAGGTGCATGTTCGCATATTCCTGCGCAGTGTACAAAGATGGCATCGTGATGTTATTAAGTGAGATTATAACGCACTTAAATCCAAAGGACAACAAAAATATTCCAAGGACCGGATCAGTTTTACTAAACGACAAGAAATGAATCACTATCTGATAGCCCTTTGAAGTCTGAGCCTGCTCGTAGTTACTTCTAAATAATAACGGTCACTCTCCTCGACCTTAAACTTGGACGAGAAAGCCTGGAGTACATTCAGATTTTTTTTAATGAATGAAAGAATTATCTTAAAACCTGTTTATTTGAGAAAAACATTTTTTTTCCGTTATCTATGGAATATTCTAAAAAACCTTATACCATTTTGGAAGGAGAATTGAACGCGCCAACTTTTAAGGTAACTTGTCAAAATTTAGTACAACATTTTTTTTACACTACAGCCCATTGAATTAGGGTCATGTAAAAATTTTGAGTATTTAGTTGGGCAAAAAAGTGACATTTTCTTCAAAACTGATGCAGGTGTGTTTAAATTTTTTAATGCAATTGTTAGCGGGGTTATTCCAGGTTCCATAACAGAAAAAAATTGAGAAAAATTAAGATTTGTAATCACGGCACTTGAAAGGCCGTCAGAGGGTGAGCATTTTTTCGATTTTTTTCGAATGCCTCTAACTCACAAAATACATGGCAAAGATTTTTTTTTATTATTTTTCTGATAACTTTCACCACCTACCCTATCACCCTATTTCGTTTTGACGTTGACTTTTGGGACACCCTGTATACAATGGCAAAGCACACTGGGTGCCCTTCCTGTGACAGAACTGCTCCTAACGCATATTTCGATGCGTCAGTTGTTAATTTAAATTGTTTTTTAAATCAGGAAATCTTAGGATAGTAGATATGAGTACAAATAAGACTTTTAAGATTCTCAAAAGCTGCTATGTAATTTGGATCTGTAGCTCTAGTTTTTTTTTAAAGTGCTTCTGAAAGAGACAACCAATATAGACTTGCATTTTCGCAGATAAAATTTAAATGCATAACAGATGTGGCCAATGATTTTCAGATTTCACAAGAAATAAACCGAGGCTCTCAAAGCTGACATAACTGAAGTGTAAGGCTAGGATTATACCAAACATTTTCGCTCTTTTGTCTATCTTTAAAAAAAAATCTGTCTCTAAAAAATCAACAGTGAATTGTTAATGAGATCTTAAGGTTCTTAACATATGCAGGTTTAATATCTAACATTTTAAAGAGGTATTTGTTTTTTTTTTGTCATTCATAAAATTGCAATGACCTGTTTTTTTTTTAATTTTATTTATAGGGTATAATCGAAACAACTTCAAATTATGAGAGAAATTTATTCTCTAATGATTGATGATAACATAGCTGTAAATTGATTCCATTTTGGTAGACATCTTCCCATAAGATTTGATATCTTACTTAATAACTAATAATTAAATTGTCTGGTTTTGAAAATTCTATTTGCAAAAAGCAAAAAGTGAACAAGTAAGTCTTCTCTTATATTGATTAACAACAAGTTGGACAATTTATTGCGTCACGTAAAATTTTTAATAATTTTATTTTACTTTGGCAAATGATTTATTTTGAGACCAGTTGGCTCATTCTAAAGCTTGACTAAAAAGGAAAGCAATCCACTATTTATCAAAAGATTTCATTTCAACATCTAACGTTTAAAACGCACATGGTGTAGAATGGTGGCCACCCTTGTTAAATTTTCGTTCATATTGCAGTTTGGTGTTTTTTCGTCTTATAGCTTAGCAGGGAAACGCTCTAGAAGACAAGAACTAATCAACAAGAGTCCTTTGTTATGCCTTTTGCAATTCTTTTCATGCAGTTGTACCGTATAGAACACACACCCTTACCTTTTCTGTACTACACAGAAATTTTAACGAGAACATTTTAATGAAAGCGATGCACAATAGAAGTAAGCATGTGCTAAAAAGGCGGATAATCAAAAGTGTTGTCCTTCATCGTCGTCTTTACAATCGTCGTCCTCTGCTCTGTTTATTTGTTCTGCTCTCTGATTTTGCATATCCTTTGAAATGATGAAAACACATCATATGTACGAGTATATATAGAAACACACATAAAGGTATCATTTTTAACAACAAACAAAAATAGAACAACTTAGAAAGAATCATCATTCTCAAGTTACAATTTTCGTGGGCTTTTTGTGCGCCTTTCCAATTTCCTTGGGGAAAATAAATGTTACATAATACGGAAATAGATACTGGCTATCATAGTCCATTAAAACTAGACATAAATTTCGACAAAGTTCGGAAAAATTATATACAGGGTCTTTATTTTTGAATCAGAATCGTTTAACTGTTATGAATATTTGAGGAAAAGTCCCAATCGATCCCAGCTCCGCGTCTATTAAAAAAAGGGAGTCAAAGGTCACGAAACATGGTATTTCGCTGTTTTAATAGTTTTAAACTAGAATATATGAAACAAAAATCATCCACTCATGAAACTTGGCAAAAAAGTTTCAATTATCATTAGAATGAAGGACCAAAAGAGTTCATAAAAATATGAGGGGTGAAAGGGTGTTTTTAGGGGGAGGGGAATGGAGAATGGGGTGTGGGCTTTTATTAGCAAAAAAAACCTATAAAAGAATAGTGTCAGCGATGGAACTGTGCAAAGTGTTTCATTTGCCATGAGAATGAAGACTCTAGAGCATGAATGGAAATATATAGGGTAAATATTTATTTTTTGAGGAGGGGTATTCAAAGGGAGCGGGTCAAAATTCTGGTTTCAAAATACTGCTTTTCAAAATTCTGCTTTTAAAACGAAAGTTCTGCTTTTCATAATTCTGCTTTTTTCATTCTGGTTGACAAAATTCTGAATTCAAAATTCTGCTTTTCAAAATTCTGGCTATCTAAGAGAAAAAAAATTCTGCTGCTTATTTTTGTATCTACTTTTTTAATTATTCAAAAAAAAAGTAAGAGTTTGCAACTATTATCAAAATTCTGCCAATTATAAATAAAAAGAAGGTTTGGAAAATGTAAAAAAACGCTTCTTGTACTCAACCTCTTAGGTGATGTGAAAGAGGGTACATAAATACCATAAATATATACATTGAATATCGCAAGGCTCGCGATGTGCTAGCGCGATTTTTAACATTTTCCAAACCTTCTTTTTATTTATAATTGGCAGAATATTGATAAGCAGAATTTTGAAAAGCAGAATTTTGAAAAGCAAAATTTTAAAAGCAAAATTTTGAAAAGCAGAATTTTGAAAGCAGAATTTTGTAAAAAGAATTTTGACCTTGGCAGAATTTTGACCCCAACCCGTATTCAAAACCAAAAAATTATTTTTAAAAAACCTAGGCATATGGCACATCGTTTTAGGGTATTTTTTAATGCTGGATCTAATAAAAGAAAAATGAGGACGCTATATACACCATTCATAGAGTTAAGACTTTATAAAATAAAAATATAAAAAATGACTGTGAGAGTCACCCCAGGATATCTAGCACATCGCGAGCCTTGCGATATTCTATGTAGATATTTATGGTATTTATGTACCCTCTTTTACATCACCTAAAGCGGCCCACAGACACCACACTTGTGCGCGCGCATGTGCACCGAAACTGGTGCGTGATTTCGCCACACACTGCACACCAAATCGTACGAACTTCAGTTGTGAAAGAGATTTCAAAGAAAGAAGGTCACAATGAGTGATGATGATGAGGTGTGTGCACTAATTGCAATCGTTTCATGCATAGATAGAAATAAAAAAATAAACAAAAAAAAAAGAATTTGGTCGAAAGATTGGTTTTTAAAAAGAAGCAAGTTGGTACATAGACGGAGTCAGTACCCGCACCCGAACGCTCACTTTTTTTAATTTTAGATAACTCCCGACGGTAGGATGTACGCATTGACATAATTTTTCGCTTAACAACGTCAATTGTTGCATGACTATCGTGCTCTACATATTTTTTTAATAACGTTTCCCATGCTTAATTTTTCTTGTCCCGGTTTTTATAATTTGTTGACTTTATTTGCCAGATCTCCGGCAAGTCCTTATAAATATCTATAAAAGATCTGAAAAACTCGCAATCACGAATTGACATTATAAACTTCCGCACACCTTAACTCGATCACAACTCCGATGCAACTGAATAATAAATGTGCGCGCGCATCCCCATACGCATCACACCGACCGAGACACCGACACCAAAAAATCAAAAAGTTTTGATTTTTACTCGCGCCGAAAATCGGTGTGCGCGCCAGCCCACAGACAGCACACATTTCCTCGCACATACACATGCGCGCGCACAAGTGTGGTGTCTGTGGGCCGCTTAAGAGGTTGAGTACAAGAAGCATTTTTTTTACTTAGTTGTATCCCCAGTAGGTCTAATCCACTGTTTACCATTGATATTTATATTTTTTTTTTTTCTTTTTTTTTTTTTTTTTTTTTTGTAATTAGTTTAATGGCTCTGGACACTAATGTTAATCATCTGAATCTGACTCCATTTACTTCAATTATTGAAGTATGCACGATAAATCTATATCGTCTTCCAAATCTGACTCTGCGCGCTGCTCTAGAGCAAATGATTGATATATATCATTGTTCGTCTCCTCTTCAGTATAGTTTTTAGGGTCAGTATTAAGGCATGCTTGACCATGACATCGCAGATTTCTTTCAATTCATTTAAACTGGCAGTCATCGTTGTCCTCGATGTACTTATAAATTTTTTCAATCCCTGCTGAAACACTTTTGTCTTCAGGACGACCAGCTTTGTCTTCAATTATAGGTTTCTTGAAGGACACCCAGCAGTTTATATGGTATCGGGCTTTTACAGCTTCTAAATCTTCATATTGTAATCGATGAACAAAGGATTTTGCTATAATATCACTGCGATGTTCGGCATGCTCCAATATGGAGCTTTTAAATGAAATAGTTGATACAAGCCGTAGTGGCGGACTAAGCTTGTTGGAGGCCCGGGGCGGCAATGTGAAATGAGGCCCCTTGCGTGCCAATTTTGTTTAATAATAATTTTGACTTCACGTCTGTAAGACCTTAGTTCTTTTGCACGGCACTAGTTAGAGGGAATAGAGAGATAGGAAAAAGTTTTTTGGTTGGTACAGTGGATTGAGAATAAGGTATAACTTATCTCACAAAAATCCCACCGGTCGGTGGCATCCAGTTGAAATTGGGGGAAATCACTGCCCATATTAGAGCTCGAACCCACAACTCTAGGTGAGCAATCAATTGGCAAGCATTTGGCATAGCAGCCAACAGGTAGAGTGCAAAAATAATTACCCAATAGAAAACAAAATCAAAGATTTTATTTATTACTCGCAACCCGGCTTAGTATGGAAAGCACTTTACTTTACCAAAAAAAAAAAAAAAAAACTCGGTACAGTCATAAGATTTTATGAAAATCGGTCACGTTGTTTTGAAGTTTATAAGTAATATAAACATCGATTTTCTTATATTGTATAGGGATAGATGTCTAAAAACCAAACTTACCTATATATTATGTACCTATACAATTAAAACAGTAGTTTTTTCAATTATTCCTTGCAATTATAAGTACCTAAGTATGTAGGTACTATATTTACTGTACAATCATTAACAAGAATTTTGATATTATCGAAAAAGGAATTCATTTATAATTCAATTAATATTGCATTTCAAAATTTCTGATATCTAAAATTTTCCAATTTTTAAAATTAAAATAATTAAGTTTTTTTAGATTGAATGATGGAAACTTAAGATTTCTCTGTATTCTTGTATTGAAACAATTTTTTAAATATTTTTTCGGAAAGTTGTTCAAAAAATCTTTTTTAAAGAAACTGATCGAACGATTTTTAATGTTTGTTTTTTCCTATATAGCTTTGTACATAGTTATTTAGAAATACAATATAATTAATTAAGTTTTTTCAATAAAACTCTAAAACCAATAAGAAATAATATAAGAATTTTCCAAATGTTTTTTTTTTTTAAATTAGGTAAAATAGCCCGTATTTTATTTTATATGTTCTTGTGCCTTCAATCTGCTGAACTCCTCAATTACACAGTTGAAATCGATTTCGGCATGGCTTACTATGTCTTTAGAAACTGTAAGCTGAAGTGAAAAACTTCGAAACATTATTTAAATTTGTACATGTATAAGTGTTACAGTTTCAACATGGTTAGTTGAACAAGTACTTTGGGGTTTATAAAACTAAAAACAAGCAGAAGTAGTTTTTATTATTTTTGATTTTTAGGAAAACTGGAAGACTTAAAGTATATGGATTTTAGAACTTAATATAAAATTGAATAGAGTATTGAATATTAAAAAAAAACTAGTACTTAACAATGTCTATACCTGAATTTTTGGGGAAAGGTAGTTTTTGAGTTCAAGAATGAGTACATTTTTCAGGTGACGTGAAATAAGGCTCAACGAAAAAAGGCCCAATTTTAAATTTGGCATTATTTCCCTTTTAAAATGGAAATAAGGCTGCATTGGCTGTATTTCTATTTTCAACCGAAATAAGGCCAAATTTACATTGGAAATAACACCAAATTTCAAATTTGGATTTATTCCAGTTTATTAATGGAAATAAGGCCAAAGTGAAACAATAGAATTTCCACTCAATGGTCAGCGTGGAGGGAAAAAGGATTTGAGATAAAATGATTACTGATATCGAAATTCAATTGTTTCACATTTCCGTACTTCATAATATCTTTTCTATTTCTATTCCTTCATGATGATAAACTTTGAGACAAAAGGAGTAACGTCATCACCAGTTTAAATGTTTTCACTACTAAACGAAATAAAGCCAAATTGCCTTATTTCGTTTTCTTACCCTACAACACATACCTTGTTTTTTGTTACATTAAGCTATTTGGGGTTCCTGCACACCCCACATACTTTTCAACGATATTTTGAAAAATTTAAAGAAAAACGACATAATCTTTTTTTCATTTTGTTCATAAGTAATTCATTTTAAACAAAGATAACAAAAAAATACATTATTAAGATCACAGCTATAGTGAAAAAAATTATGTTACAAAAAAGGCAAAAAGTATAACGATTTTAAGACGCTCGCCTTGTAAAAAAAAAAAACTTTTAGTCCAATATTCACCAAAATTATATTTGAATCTCAAAAAAGACATGCGAATTGATATATATCTTTATAAAAATTTATAATTTTCAAAATATTATAAGTATATTATTAAGGTTTTTTTTTTTGTCAAAAAATGCAGCTGTTGCATACTTTTTTGCGGTGTTCTTCGTCGCAAATGTGCCTTTCACAAGTGCTGCACGTAGTCTTAGTCTTTTTATCCTTCATCCGTGGGACAAATAGCATCTATCTCAATATGTTCTGCGTAGGCTTCAGTACCTTCCTCATCACTGTCCACTTCGCTCTCAAAAAGAAGTCGGCTTAGTTAATTTTCTCGATCAATCATTTTGTTGCTGTTTTTATATTCACCACGATAAATTTTATCATTTTTCTTCCAAAAAATTCAAAAAACAACACTTAATCACTTTTAAAAACCGGCAAAATAATTTTTTACAAAACCTTTAAGTTAAAAAAATAACTTACGCAAACCTATACGGGGTGCCAGTACACCCCACCGACTAAGTTATTTCCGCTTTGGAGTGAGAAAATGAACTAAATTGTTCTGGTCCGTAAAGAGACAATGGACAAAATAAAAGTCATGGCAGTCTGGGAAAATAACAGATTTTCTAACAAAAAATGCAACGACTTTAAAAAAAAAAAAAAAAAAAAGAAGTAGTTTTTATTATTTTTGATTTTTAGGAAAACTGGAAGACTTAAAGTATATGGGTTTTAGCACTTAATATAAAATTGAATAGAGTATTGAATATTTAAAAAAAAACTAGTACTTAACAATGTCTATACCTGAATTTTTGGGGAAAGGTAGTTTTTGAGTTCAAGAATGAGTACATTTTTCAGGTGATGTGAAATAAGGCCCAACGAAAAAAGGCCAAATTTTAAATTTGGCATTATTTCCCTTTTAAAATGGAAATAAGGCTGCATTGGCTGTATTTCTATTTTCAACCGCAATAAGGCCAAATTAACATTGGAAATAACACCAAATTTCAAATTTGGATTTATTCCAGTTTATTATTGGAAATAAGGACAATGTGAAACAATAGAATTTCCACTCCATGGTCAGCGTGGAGGGAAAAAGGATTTGAGATAAAGTGATTATTGATATCAAAATTCTATTGTTTCACATTTCCGTACTTCATAATAACTTTTCTATTTCTATTCCTTCATGATGATAAAGTGAGACAAAAGGAGTAACGTCATCACCAGTTTAAATGTTTTCACTACTAAACGAAATAAAGCCAAATTGGCCTTATTTCGCTTTCTTACCCTACAACCCATACCTTGTTTTTTGTTACATTAAGCTATTTGGGGTTCCTGCACACCCCACATACTTTTCAACGGTATTTTGAAAAATTTAAAGAAAAACGACATAATCTTTTTTCATTTTGTTCATGAATAATTCATTTTAAACAAAAATAACAAAAAAATACATTATTAAGATCACAGCTATAGTGAACAAAATTATGTTATAAAAAAGGCAAAAAGTATAACGATTTTAAGACGCTCGCCTTGTAAAAAAAAAAAAAAACTTTTAGTCCAATATTCACCAAAATTATTTTTGAATCTGAAAAAAGACATGCGAATTGATATAATATCTTTATAAAAATTTATAATTTTCAAAATATTATAAGTATATTATTAAGGTTTTTTTTTGTCAAAAAAATGCAGCTGTTGCATACTTTTTTGCGGTGTTCTTCGTCGCAAATGTTCCTTTCACAAGTGCTGCACGTAGTCTTAGTCTTTTTATCCTTCATCCGTGGGAACAAATAGCATCTATCTCAATATATTCTGCGTAGGCTTCAGTACCTTCCTCATCACTGTCCACTTCGCTCTCAAAAAGGAGTCGTCTTAGTTAATTTTCTCGATCAATCATTTTGTTGCTGTTTTTATATTCACCACGATAAATTTTATCATTTTTCTTCCAAAAAATTCAAAAAACCAACACTTAATCACTTTTAAAAACCGGCAAAATAATTTTTTACAAAACCTTTAAGTTAAAAAAATAACTTACGCAAACCTATACGGGGTGCCAGTACACCCCACCGACTAAGTTATTTCCGCTTTGGAGTGAGAAAATGAACTAAATTGTTCTGGTCCGTAAAGAGACAATGGAAAAAATAAAAGTCATGGCAGTCTGGGAAAATAACAGATTTTCTAACAAAAAATTCAACGACTTTAAAAAAAAAAAAAACAAGCAGAAGTAGTTTTTATTATTTTTGATTTTTAGGATAACTGGAAGACTTAAAGTATATGGGTTTTAGCACTTAATATAAAATTGAATAGAGTATTGAATATAAAAAAAAAACTAGTACTTAACAATGTCTATACCTCAATTTTTGTGGAAAGGTAGTTTTTGAGTTCAAGAATAAGTACATTTTTCAGGTGACGTGAAATAAGGCCCAACGAAAAAAGTTGAAATTTTAAATTTGGCATTATTTCCCTTTTAAAATGGAAATAAGGCTGCATTGGCTTTATTTCTATTGTCAACTAAAATAAGGCCAAATTTACATTGGAAATAACACCAAATTTCAAATTTGGATTTATTCCAATTTAAATGGAAATAAGGCCAATGTGAAACAATATAATTTCCACTCCATGTTTAGCGTGGAGGGAAAAAGGATTTGAGATAAAATGATTATTGATATCGAAATTCCGTATTTCATAATATCTTTTCTATTTCTATTCCTTCATGATGATAAACTGAGACAAAAGGAGTAACGTCATCACCAGTTTAAATGTTTTCACTACTAACCGAAATAAAGCCAAATTCGCCTTATTTCGTTTTCTTACAGTACAACCCATACCTTGTTGTTTGTTTCATTAAGCTATTTGGGGTTCCTGCACACCCCACATACTTTTCAACGATATTTTCCAAAATTTAAAGAAAAATGACATAATATTTTTTCATTTTGTTCATGAGTTATTCATTTTAACCAAAAATAACAAAAAAATACATTATTAAGATCACAGCTATAGTGAAAAAAATTATGTTACAAAAAAGGCAAAAAGTATCTATAACGATTTTAAGACGCTCGCCTAGTAAAAAAAAAAAAAACTTTTAGTCCAATATTCACGAAAATTATTTTTGAATCTGAAAAAAGACATGCGAATTGATATATATCTTTATAAAAATTTATAATTTTCAGAATATTATAAGTATATTATTAAGGTTTTTTTTTTGTAAAAAAATGCAGCTGTTGCATACTTTTTTTCGGTGTTCTTCGTCGCAAATGCCTTTCACAAGTACTGCACGTAGTCTTAGTCTTTGTGTCCTTCATCCGTGGGAACAAATAGCATCTATCTCAATATGTTCTGCGTAGGCTTCAGTACCTTCCTCATCACTGTCCACTTCGCTCTCAAAAAGGAGTCGTCTTAGTTAATTTTCTCGATCAATCATTTTGTTGCTGTTTTTATATTCACCACGATAAATTTTATCATTTTTCTTCCAAAAAATTCAAAAAACAACACTTAATCACTTTTAAAAACCGGCAAAATAATGTTTTACAAAACCTTTAAGTTAAAAAAATAACTTACGCAAACCTAAACGGGGTGCCAGTACACCCCACCGACTAAGTTATTTCCGCTTTGGAGTGAGAAAATGAACTAAATTGTTCTGATCCGTAAAGAGACAATGGAAAAATAAAAGTCATGGCAGTCTGGGAAAATAACAGATTTTCTAACAAAAAATGCAACGGACTTTAAATTTGAAGTGGGGTTCCTACGCACCCCGTATGGGTTGTAGGGTTTTAATCGAAATTAAGCTAAATCCAGATTTTATAGTTATTACCAGATTTAAAACGAAATAAGTGCAAATATTTGATTTTGGCTTTATTTCGTTGGCCCTTAATTCACGTCACCAAGCTATTTATCTGGATTGAATATTTTTTCTTTTTACTTGAGAACTAAATAGTAGCATGACTTTATTGATGCTGCCGTTGTTTTTCGAACCTTTGTATAGGTACAGTTTTGTTTCGGTTTGGGCTGGGGGCCGCATAAAATTTTGCTTCGTGCGTAAAGTAGGAGCAGGTATAGAAACATAAAACATTATGACACAAAATATTGCGTAGGTAAACCTTCATCCGTTCTACGCATACCTACCTATTTTGTGTTATTATTAAAAAAATTAAAAAATATGAAAGGATTTTATAGAGGTTGATTTGGAGGCCCCCGGACACCGGAGGCCCGGGGCGGACGCCCCCCCCCGCCCCTACCTTAGTCCGCCAGTGACAAGCCGTATATAATGGCGAGATTCAACTTTCTTCTTTTTTTCTTCTTCCTCAGAGGCCTCTTTACCACAAAAATACATTCTTTTTCTAATGAAAATCCTCCGCTTGACCGTGTTCTCACTCGAGGTGGACTAAGAGATGGACCTGCATCTTCAGCATCTCGCTGTCTCTTGAACGCAGCAATACTATATTTGCGTGTGTATTCCTTGCGACACTCGCTATGAACGGTAACAGAATTTTTTTCTTTCAAAAAATCATTGTTTCCATCACCTCTTTCTTGGCTGGAATCAATTAATGTTTGCATTTCACGTTCCACCTTTACAATATCACTACGTGACAGAGATTTTTTACATATAAAACAATAATTATTGCCTTCCAGCTCCATTTTAACAAAATTGCCTTAAATAATTCGGAGACACTTAATAAGACTTCCGTACCCTATAAAATATTCCCAAATTATAATACAACCACTACTTACTTTTATTTTTTTACATTTATATTTGGGGCCAAGGAACCAATTAAATATTTTATTATCTTATTGTTTTACTATTCTCTACATATTATTTAATATTCAAATTATATGATGTTAAATAAAAAAAGAAAAAAAAAAAAAGAAAATGTGTATAACACCTTTATTATTCTTTTTTTTGGATCCAGCACTAAAAAATACCTTAAAATGATGTGCCATATGCCTAATTTTTTTTAAAACAATTTTTTGGTTTTGAATACCCTTCCTCAAAAAATAAATATTTACCCTATATATTTCTATACACGCTCTAGAGTCTTCATTCTCATGACAAATGAAACACTTTTGCACAGTTTCATCGCTGACACTATTCTTTTATAGGTTTTTTTTTTTCTAATAAAGGCCCACACCTCATTCTCCATTCCCCTCCCCTAAAAACACCCTTTCACCCCTCATATTTTTATGAACTCTTTTGGTCCTTCATTCTAATGATAATTGAAACTTTTTTGCCAAGTTTCATGAGTGGATAATTTTTGTTTGATATATTCTAGTTTAAAATTATTAAAACAGCGAAATACCATGTTTCGTGACCTTTGACAGCCTTTTTTAGGGTTCCGTACCCAAAGGGTGAAAACGTAAAACTATTACTGAGACTTCGCTGTCCGTCTGTCCGCCTGTCTGTCTGTCCGTCCTTCACAAGGCTGTATATCTCATGAACCATGATAGTTAGACACTTGAAATTTTGACCGATGATGTATTATTGTGTTCGCTATAACAACAGATACTAAAAACTAAGTAAAATAAAAAATTTTTTGGGGCTCCTATACAACAAACGTAATTTTTTGCTCGTTTTTGCCATGCTTGTCCGTCCATCACCAGGTTGTCTCTTTTCTTCTTTAGAAATTTCTGGAAGTCTGAAATTTACAAATATAACTGTCTCTTAGTTCTTCTATTTGCTGATTTGCGACTTTTCCTTCACTCACACAAACAGCTTTACCTAAATGTAAATTCCAGAAATTCGTTTAGAAGAAAAGAGGCAACCTATTTTGCTTTTAAAGCCAAGTTTTCTTCTATTCGTGTTCGAATTCGAATAGAAAAAAAAATAGCAAAAAAAAACAAAATGTCAAACAAAAAACAAAAGTCGGTATTAGATTCTCTTATAAAATAATATAAAATCAGGATTAAGGGTTTTCAAACGTGAGTATGCCTTTCTTCTTTATTTTATCGTCATTGGAGGTGATTTCTAGAAATAATTAAAAAAAACACTCTGCTGAGAAAAACAAATTACTGAAATTTCTCAGTGAAATATTTGAACAGAATTAGCAAAAGACATCTTGGTGACAGTTTGTTTAGGAAAGATCGCGCAACAAATGTTCTCGTTTGTGTACACAAATAGAAGAAACAAGTGGAGTTGTACACCATGAGCTTAAGTTGCCAGTGCTCAAATTTCCAACATTTGATGGTGACTACAAGCAGTGGAAATCGTTCATTGATTTGTTTGAGCAAACAATTCATAAGAATGAAAATCTTGGGAATGTACAAAAAATGCATTACGTCAAGACCAATGTGACCGGCGCGCGATGCTGCAAGAATTATACAGCATCTCCAAACAACAGCCAATAACAACGAAGCAACCAGGGATGCTCTGATCAACAGGTACGAGAACTCTCGTCTTTTGGTGAATGCCCAAATTCCAGCGTTGATTAACCAAAAAGACTCTAAAACTGAGTCTGCAGCCCAACTGAGAAGACTTCACGATACGAAATCAGAATGCGTGAACGCATTAAGAGGACTCAATATAGATACCAAAAGCTGGGATCCAATAATAGTTTATATTGTGTCCCAGACACTGGATAATGGAACGAGGAAATCTTTCGAGCAATCTCTTTCAAATCCAAAAGAACTACCGTCGGTCGCTTGAAGATTTGTTGAAATTTATTGAAAACAATTCCATGCTCTAGACAATCTAACAGAGAGACGATATAGAGATGACCACACAAACAAATTAAAAAACAAATACAAATTCGTCAAAGTTGAATTTTGTGTGTTTAGTTTTTCAGAATGGTAAGTGGTTTTTGTGTCGTCTATTCAAATGTTTGTGGGCTAAGAAAAAATTTGTTTTCTGTGTACGCCCATACTGTGCAATACAAGGCAGCTGTTTTGGCATTAAGTGAAACATATGTAGGTTGGACAGAGCACTCATTTATCAGAATTTTGTTTGTTTGGTTATAACTTAGTGCCATTACTTTTTTCCCACCATGGTCTTGTCGTTTATGTTAGGAATGATATTGCTGGCCAGAGCCTTTCCGAATATGGGCATTGTTCTAATACGTACTTTAATTTCCTGTGGCTCAAATTCACCGTCCGAAAGCATATCATTCATTACTGTTTTCTTTACAGGAGTTCTAATCTTGACAGCATGTCTACGATTTCACGAATTGTTTCCCTTCCTTCGTAACTTTCTATCGCTCGCGCTGTGACTTATCATTTAAAGGGCTACAACAAACCCCTTGAGCGCGTATGCATTATAAAAAAAGAAAAAAAAAAGAGGAGGATTCAAGCTAAAAATAAAAAAAAAACCATATATATGTTTATGACCACACAAACAAATTAAAAAACAGCAAGTCCCTAGAGAGATAAATGAGAGATGGAGAGATTTCTGGCAAGAAATAACATATTAAGAGAACGTGAAAATTTGGAGATGGAAAGGTACTTCAAAAGAAGTACGAAAAGAGCTACATGGTTGCTCGGATGCTTCTGAGAGGGCATATGGAGCAGCGATTTATCTGAGAACGGATACGTACGGCAGGATTACAGCAGATCTCATCACAGCAAGAACACGGGTTGCACCACTTACAACGGTGGCAGTACAGCGCTAAAAGCAAGCAGCAGTGGAGCTATTGGGACGGCCAATTGTAAACGTCATTAAAACAAGGGAATGGGAAGGTATCGAGTATGATCTTTGGACAGATTCACTCGCAGCGCGGCATTGGATAAGTAAATTAGTATGCAATTTAAAAACGTTTGTAGCGAATAGAGTCTCGTCTATACAAACAAATACCGAAGTCAAAAGGTGGAGACATGTTGGAACGAAAGATAACCCGGCTGATATTCTAATAAGAGGAATAAAGCCATCAGCATTGGTTGATAACAAGTTGTGGTTGCATGGGCCGGAATGGTTGGCAAAACCTCGGTCGAGCTGGTCATCTGAAAAGTTTGTGCCAAATGTTTCAGATGGGGGGAGGGATGAGATGAAGATTTTCGTGATAACAAAATTTACAGAGCCCTTATTTATTTATGTGAAGTGCTGGAGAAGGAGTATTCCATTGATTGAATACACGTCTACATTAGAGAAGGCGATTAATGTAATCAGCTATGTAATAAAAAGCAAAAATAAAGCAACGAAAAGAAGATGAAGAGATAGATGGAAAGAGATGGAGACGTTCTGCACGTCAAGTGAAAAGAAGGAATAGAGCAGACGAGAGTGCAGAAGATACAACAGTACTTGGGCAACCATCTGAAGAGAGGATGAAATCAATCGGTCACCTGTTGACAAAAGAGCAGGAAAAGTATTTTGCGAAGGAAATCATTTGTATAGAGAAGGACAGGTGTTTTCCTGAAAAGAGCAGGATAGAATCCTTAAAGCCATTTTTAGATGGTGAAAAGATTCTGAGATTAGCAGGGAGATTGGAAAGAGCAGAGATGGGATACGAGAGAAGGCATCCAGCTATCGTGCCAAATGGTTCTTGATTGGCTTGGTTGATCATGTATAATGCGCATACAGCAACGAATCATGGAGCAGTGCAGGTCATGATGCAGAACATTCGTCAGAGATTCTGAATTCCGAAGCTCCGCAGTCAGCTGAGGAATTATTTACATAAGTGTTTGTTTTGCGTGCGGCATAATCATTTTTTTGAGATGCAATTGGCTGATTTGCCATCAGAGAGAGTAACAGCAGGGAAGGCTTTTCTACACACGGGTAGATTATGCAGGTCCATTCAAAATAAAGATGATCGACAGAGCAGGTGAGCTAATAATAAGACAGAAATGTTGGGTTTCCATCTTTGTTAGCCTTAAAACTAGTGCAGTGCATATAGATTTGGTATCAAATCTGACGTCAGTGGCGTTCATTGCTTGTTTCGAAAGATTCATAGCAAGAAGGATCAATGGTACAGCGTTTGTCGGTGCAGCGAAGGAATTGCAGAAAGCCAAAGAGCGTTGGTTAGTGAAGGATACATTTTAACACTTAAGTTTGGAAGAGACGGAATGGAAGTTTATGACTCCTGCGGCACCACATCAGGTGGGATATACGAAGCAGTGGTAAAGTCGATGAAATATCATTTGACGAAGATTGTTGGAGCGAAGTTTTGGCATATGAGCTTGAGCAGGTTTTGACATCAATTACTGGGATAGAAGCCATCTTGAATTCAAGACCGCTACATCCATTAACCGATGATCCTGATGATTTGCAGGCGTTAACGCCGGGACATTTTGGTTGGTGAACCGCTTGTCTTACTGTTTATAACCAATGAGATGCCAAATACCAAGGGCATACACTTCTGGAGCAGATGGAAGGAAGAGTACTTCTACTCTACACGAGAGAAAGAAATGGCGAAAGGAGAAATATGACTTGACAGAAGGACATCTCTGCATAATCAGGAAAGAAAATTTCCCATATCGGCGTGGGCGATGGCACAGATATTAAGACTATTACCAGGCAGGGATGGACTCATAAGAACCGTGGTTCTGCAAACAGCGAGCAATCAACTTACGAGACCGGTACAGAAGATCGGCATCTTACCAATCAAGGAGCTGGAATGATTTATATATTAAAATAAATTTGTATTTAGCAGAGATATATGTAAAATAAAAGCGAAAGGGGTGGAGAACCGTAGGTTTTCGCCGGGACTGTATCGAATCGCATGAGTCCTGGCAACTCTGCATTCGATGGTCACATAAGTATAAGAAGATACAATTAAACGTAAATAAAACTTAACGTAAGAACTTAACGAAAGAGTGCTTGTTCTGCGAACAAGCACGAGTGAGAGTTAGTCTTAAGCAGGATTTTGAACCGAGAAGGAATAAATGTGCTAAGTGGTTTTTTATAACATTTTCCACTATAAATTATCGTGTTTTATTTCTTTCCACATATTTATTAATTGATCTCGATTATACAGTCCATTTCAGCTACGATACACATATTATTCATTACTGTTTTCCTTACAGGAGTCCTAATCTTGACAGCATGTCTACTTGTGTGATGAGCTAGATGTTCTGTCAGATTCAATTTCCCGAATTGTTTCACTTTTTTCCTAACTTTCTATCGCTCGCGCTGTAACTTATCATAACTTCTATAACTTGAGCGCGTGTGCATTATAAAAAAAAAAAAAAAAAAAGGAGAGGATTCCAGCTGCGAAAATGGAAAATGGTTAAGGTGGCGCAGACAGTCCATTGTGGACCACGGCCTCAACCAATAATCCTCGCCAGCTTGGCCGGTCCCTACCCAGTGGCCTCCAGTTGCGCACACCTAGTTGGTTGAGGTTGTTTACTACTTGATCGCGCCACCTTAAATGGGGTTTCCAGAACTGCGTCGGCCCTCCGGGTTGGAATTGAAGATGCGTCGGGCTGGAGCGTTTTCGTCCATACGCCGCACATGGCCCAGCCATCTAAGCCGCTGAATTTTCAGCTTCTTAACCAAGGCAATGTCGCTGTATAGCCCGTACAGTTCGTCATTGAATCTTCTCCTCCACACTCCATTGATACATACAGGCCCGAATATCACCTGAAGAATCTTTTTCTCAAAGCACCCCAGCCTGTATTCATCCGATTGTGTCAGTGTCGACGCTTCTGCCCTATACAGCAGGACTGGGATGATAAGGGTCTTGTATAGTGTCTGCTTGGTCCTTTGAGACTGGGCTTTACTACTAAGATGCCTTCTTAGCCCGAAGAAACAGCGATTGGCAAGAGTGATTCTTCTACTGATCTATTCACTAATGTTGTTCTGAGAGGTTATAGTGGAACCCAAATAGACAAAGTCCTTGACAACCTCAAAGTTATATCTGTCTATTGTGACATTTTGTCCGAGCATACAGACAAAACTTCACCAGAGGACAGCATATACTTTGATTTATCTTCATTTACAGCCAGACCCATTCGAGCCGCTTCCACTTCAATAATTGCGAATGCTCCACTGACAGCGAGCTTCATTCTTCCAATAATGTCAATATCATCAGCATAGCCAAGTAATTGAACGGATCAAAAAAAAAATCGTACCGCTGGTGTTGACATGCAAGTTACGTACGATTGCCTCAAAAATGATGTTGAAGAGGTTACATGACAGCGCGTAACCCTGTCGTAAGCCTTTCTCGACATTAAATGAGTCGGTGGTGTTCTCACCAACCTGGACGGTGCAGCGAGAGTTCTCAATAGTCATCCTGCACAATCAAACGAGTTTGGCAGGGATGCCAAGAAGTGACATGGCTCTGCATAGCTCGTTCCTGTTCACGCTGTCATTTTTACAAGTGTCGGTAATCATCTACCAAAATTTTGCGTCTTAGAAGGGTACAACAGCATCTAACTGATGAGCCCAACTGTTGTACCTGGGCGAAACGCATTTGGACTAAAGGTCACAAAAACTTTTAAATTGAATTTACTTCAATAAAGTCCACAAAAACAAGCTTCATAAGCTTCAGCCAGACCACGGGTGTATATATGTATATTTATAGATGTATATTTTAAGGTGCATGAAATCAAACGAATTCCCCTTAGATTAGAATTCACAGTGTATTCACGCTGTAATTTTTACAAGTGTCGGTAATCATCGACCAAAATTTTGCGTCTTAGAAGGGTACAACAGCATCTAACTGATGAGCCCAACTGTTGTACCTAGGCGAAACGCATTTGGACTAAAAGTCACAAAAACTTTTAAATTGAATTCATTCGCACTTTAGCTACAACAAGGTTGTTTTCCGAGTCTCCATGACAATGGAGGCATGTCTGCTATCAATCGCAATGTGAACAATTTGGTTGACGGTATTTTGATCAGGAGACCGCTAGTCCCCTTGTGTATATTGAGGTATGGGAAGTATGTGAAAGTTACCCACCTTTCCGATATTGGCGCTGAAGTTACCAAGAATAATCTTAGTGTCGTACTTCGAGCATTCATCATACGTCTTTTCGAGAAGACAAAAAACGAATACGATTTGATAGAGAACATTTTATCGAAGTATAGCTCATTTACTAGAGTGGCAAGAGTTCTTGCTTATTGTATATGATTCATTAAGATAAGAGGCAAGAAAACTTCCGAGAGTGGACCGCTCTCTACGTAAGAAATACGAAAGGCAAAGCTGATTACCATAAGGCATGTGCAACACGAAGAATTTATGGACGAAATAGAAAACTGACGAAAGGCAAGGAAATTCACAAACAAAGCAAAATTTGGACACTCAACCCGTTCTTTGATTTAGAAAAAATGATGTGAGTAGGAGGACGATTGAAAGCAGCGGAAAAACAATTCTCAGCCACATTTCCGCTGTTAATCCCACGTTCCGGCCTCCTAACAACACTTCTCATTGACGAAGCACATAATCAAACACTCCATGGAGGATACAGTCTCCGAGAACAATTTTGGATTGTGAATGGACTCAGGGCAGTTCAACAACGTTTATATAAGTGCACAAGGTGTTTTTGACACAAAACGCACTCAAAGATGCAGTAAATGGGAAACTTACCAAAACCAAGTGTGACAATACAAGACCATTTCTGCATATAGGAGTTGACTACGAGTACCCAATTGATGTCAGGATGTCTAAGGAATAGGAAATAAATCATACAAAGGGTACATAGCGATATTTTTATGCTTAGCAACTAAAGAAGTACACGTCAAACTTGGTAGTGACTTCACAGCACAATCACTTAAAGTTGCCTATAAACGTGTTTGTGCAAGGCGAGGTTACTTGGGACATCTCTATAGTGATTATGGCACAAACCTTATAGCTGAAAACCAAATCCTGCAATCAAACGCATAACAAATGCAGTCATATAACGAAGAAGTTACAAGCACTTTATCATCAAACAACACGGAATGGCACTTCATACCACCAGGATCTCCACATTTTGGAGGGCTGTAGGAGGCTGGTTTTAAATCAGTCAAGTATCATCTAAAGAGAACAATTGGAGAACACAAACTTACATTCGAAGAAATGTCAACGTTAGTAGCACAAATCGAGGCGTGTTTAAATTCAAGACCTCCATGCCCCATTTCAAACGACCCAGAGGAAACAAATATACATATTCCCGGAAATTTTTTGATTGGAATATCGTTATTGGCACCTCCAGAGAGACAAAGATTAGACGAAAGTGAGGGATTACTTTTAAGCGTTGGCAGCTTTTGAAACGTCTACAGCAAGAGCAACAATTTTGGAAGAAATGGAGCTCATCATACCTAATAACCCTTCAACAACGACAAAAATGGACAAAAAGACAAGAATACTAAAAAGTCGGAGCCATAGTGATAATCCAAGGCGAACAACTTCCACCAACGAGATGGAAAATGGGAAAGATAACTGAAACTCATCCTGGATCAGTAAACTTGGTTCGAGTTGTAACGGTCAAAGCAAACGATAGAGAGTATAAAAAGCCAACAACGATAATTTGTCCGTTACCTATAATTGATAATGAAACGAAAGCAAGAGAATAGGCGGCTATACAAGAAGAACAACAACCCATAACTGGACATTTACTCACTGTAGATCTTGCACCGAAACAGAAAGTAAAACCAAATCCACTACTTGGGCTATTGTTAACAATGACCCTAGTTATGTCATGGGGAAGCATTGGAACCGAAGCTTCCAACGTAGGAAACGAAGCCACAAAAATAACTCCATTTAAAAACCGCCTTGGAATTTATTTAGAAAATATTGGCAATGTAAATTTTATTACGAACGATTGGAACCTTATCGTTTTAAGGAACTAGTAACAGGAGTCAATGAAGTATGCATACACCTGGAAGATCTTGGAAAGAAGTATGAGCACTGCAATTCTACCGTCAATATAATCAACCATCAGCTAAAGGTCATAAAAAGTAACAATGACTTGCTATTAAAACAAGGATCCGGCAAGAAACAAACATCAAGAAACAGACGATCACCATTTAATTTCATTGGGACAGTAGCAATTAAATTGTTTGGCGTTTTAGATGAAAAATATGCACAGCACTACCAACAAGAGATTCTGAAATTCAACGAAAATAGCGATAGCTTACTCAGTTTGATAAAAACCCAAACTTCAATTGCAGACTATTTTTAAAAACGTACTTCAAAAAGCAGAAGTGGTATTTCAAATCAGCTAGAGATGTTCCAAGGTCAATTAGAAGCTCTGAAAACGAGTGTAATAGAAACTACAGAAGGAAGCGCTAAAGAGCGAAAGTTCATTTTGTTGACTAATTACGCTACGATTTCAATGTTAAGCTACCAACAAACACAAAATGCTATTTTAGACGTCCTGATTGACCTGGACCATGGCAAAATTAGCCCCCTTTTAATAACACCAAATCAACTCCAAGAATAACTTTTAACCATAGGAAAAAAAACTACCACCACACATAGCTGTAGCTGGAGAAACAACCGTAACAGATATGCTGCAGTTATACATGCTGCTTTCTGCGAGGGGCAGCATAACATACAGAAATCTGTGGCAATAACCCATAACAGCATAAGTCAATTTTCGCAATTTTTCAGGAGAAGCATTTGAAGTTTTGGTCATCAGTTGAAGCGCTTTTATAAAAAAAGCAATAATTTAAGCACATTTTTGAAGATGTTAAGTGATAAAATGTAGAATTTTCTTTGTTTTGCAATTTAATTTATTTTGAAATTCTTTTTATATACTCTGATTTTGAGCAAAAAAACGACTTGTGTTGTTTTGCCTTTGACAAAAAATGACTTTATAACTAATATAAGTTGCGTTATGTCGTTGTTCCTCACAAAGATGTTAAATATTTGAAAAATATATTAACTTGTGTTGTTTTACCTTTTCAACAACAGTTGCTGTTTGTTCGTTAAGTGTATGTAAGATTGTGTTCCTTAAAGTCCTTAATCAAACATTTAATTTACCCTCGGAAGAAAAATATTTTTTAAGTAAAATCTAAACTGATTTTCCGATGTTAGATTATTATTATGCAAAAATGAATCTTAAACAACAAATAAAATAAAAGATATAATTTAATTTAACTTATTTTTTATTGGTATTTTTCAATATACAGAATTTTTTTTATTCATTTTCTTCGTCGCTGCTTAAAATATCAGGATGAGTATCCGGCTCAGCATCATTTGATCCTTCAATAATTTTTTTGTAAAAATTGTGAAATTCTGGAGAAATAAAATCCAGTAAAAATAAAAGATCTTCCTTCTTTTCTTTGGAAATCTCAGGCGCCTTTTTAATAACCTTCAAATCAGTGTTTGCGCTGATTGCGTTATATCCGCGTTTTGCGAATTTTTATTTCTTTAAATGGCTCATTTTCATTTAAATTGTTTTTATAGTAGAAAGCGCCGAAATTAATTTTATTGTAACGGATCCATCTAAAATCACGCCAAAGATACTTTTCACCGTCCGTGTTGACCTTCCGCCAAGTAAACTTTTCCTTTGCCAGCTCGGCAAAATCATAGAAATTTTCGTTCTCCATTTCAACTACGTGGAACGGGTTAACGTTTCTAGCTGACGCAACCAGATTCATCCAATCTCTTGGATGGTGTATATTGACACCCTTATGTTTCTTTTTTCTCTCGATGACCGAGTGATCGACATCGCACTCTAAATGGGTGTGGCCAGGTTCTAAGAACTTATGGTCAATAGTCAAAAGATTGGGATTTCTTTCTAGAGCTGCCATAAACATAACACTTACGTGTGAATTCTTATTCTGTCCCGCACAAGAATCACTATATAAAATCAAATTACTCACATTGACTGGAATATTATTTAAAAGATGTTCGTATAAGCAAGATGCAATTTCATTTCCCCCTCTTTTTGCTGTGCCTTCATGCCACATGTAACAGAAGGGCTTATTTGTTGCGAGATCATGCACTGTTAGATTGTACGTCCAGAGCTGACGCTTGTAAAAAGCTATGTTAGATCTTAAGAAAGGTGTGGGGAGGCATTGCTGCAAATCGAAGGCATATACTTTGGTGTTAGGGTCTTGTCTGGCCAAAACTTTGTCTTCTCTCTTGCAGCTATATGCATCATCAGCTTTTTTTTGGTGAACCTTTTGAAGCTCCATTAAGGTGTTCTTTTCTTCTGGGGTCTGGGCAATAGATATTTTGGTAGCAAGTTTGTCGCAAGTTCCACAGGTGTCCAGCTTAGGACTCTTCATTTTCAGATTCAATTCTCGAAAAACCAGAGAGTACTTTGTCAAACTGACTGGAATATCCACATCTGAACAATAAAGCTCGTACATTTTTGTCAGAGTGAGGCCAGGCTGCAAATATTTTTTGGTCGTATCGCGCCTGCAATAATGGCTCTCATAAGCCGGAAACCTGTTTATTTGTTTTTTTATTTCATCAAGTTTACACAACGGCAGTTTATTAGAAGGAGTTGATGCACCTCTTTTGTCCTGCAAATCTTGGCCATCCGATTTAATTTTTTTTAAAACAACGCTTCTAATGAATGAATTTGTTTCACCGAAACAATCTAAGAAACATTTCTTGCAAAGTTTTATTTTTTCTTTTGCCAATTCAATTGAATAATCAATAGAAATTTGCCTATTTTTGGATAGAGTGTTCGGTTTCTTGGCTTTCGCCGAAGCCTTATCTTTTACGGTGATCATTGAGTTCATAAACAGAACTCGTGAGTTGTAGCTTCCAAGCGCCCAGTATTGTTTAAAAAGGATTTGCTGTTTTTCTTCGGAAATTTTTTCCTTGCATCCGTTGCGACAAAAAGACAAGTATTTTATTTTTCTTCCTGCAACAGCTTTTCCGGCTTTTGACTTATAAGGCAAGCCCTTGTTTCGTTGACACTGTCGTATTTTTTTTGAATTTTTATTATGGCATTCTTTGTCAACATTGTCAACATCTGATGGTGGATGTGGTGGAATTTCAAGTTCGATAGTGTCTGGAGCAGCACTATTCACAATTATTTCTAACTGCTCGAAGTTATCAGGATCTGATTGCAAGGGGACATAATAGTCATACATTTGTTCAGGAACAGTTTCATTGGCAGTTGTATCCCGTAGGCATTCATCGAGAAGAGCGTTTTCAAACTCGGAAAGCGTTAAATTTGTTTGGGCTATTAATAAATACATACAATAACTAAAATAACTATGTCAAATTATACTAAATTAAAAGTACATAAATCAAAAAGGAATGCAAAACATATTAGGCATTTTGGAAATGCGATTAGGAAACAAATATTTTTTTTTTCCAAAAAATGAGTATTTAGAGCCAATAGGTTTCGCATCTAACTATCCCTATATAGTACATTTTGCCAAGGGGTCTTTTGAACTTGAATGTTATGGGATTTTGAACCAAGATAATTATATATTGCATCCCTTGAGAAATAGGTACTCGTAATTCTAAGACTTTGTTTCACAATCTGTTTAAGTTTCAATTAATAAATTCAGCTACTATTTGATAGAAAACAAAAACTAATTATGGCAAAAAAAGAATGCAAGAGCTGGTTATTTTTATTAGAACTTATTCGAAGATTATGAAACCAATCCTTAGCTTAAATTAAACAGAACACAAAATTTAACTTACCACAATTTTTCTCTGTTGTCTTTACAGTAACAGCAAACTTATTCTTCTCCTTAGCAATAGCTAGTGCCAACATTTTACCTGCTCGAGTTGTCATTTCACAAAAATATGATCTTGAATCACTTTTTAAAATTTAACACTTATTTATTTTTCATAAGTAGCTAAAAATATTAACGAATACTAGTTTTTATTATTATCAACAAAATTAGACTCACTTTAACACAACAAACTTTAAAGGATAATCAAACACTATCGTTCAATGACTGGAGGAAAACCATAGAAATACAGCACAACTATTTTAATCAGCGGATATTTGCTTGGGAAATAAACGAATAAGTGCAGTTATTTTGTACAAAATGTTTGAAACGAGTAAAGGAAAAAACGCATAAGTAGGCATATGCTTACAGGAAGGAAAGAACGAAATTTGGAAGAAAAGCACAAGTAGACATGTGCTAATAGGAATGAACAAACGAAATTTGGAAGAAAAGCACAAGTAGACATGTGCCAATAGGAATGAACAAACGAAATTTGGAAGAAAAGCACAAGTAGACATGTGCTTACAAGTGTAAATGGAAAAAAAAAAATGGAAAAAAAGTATGAGTCGACTTATACGTATGAATTTTCAAATAACGAAATTGATATAATAGCATAAGTAGTGCGGTTAATGGATATTTATGACTAATGTTGTTTATCCTTTTGCAAATCTGTAATTTCATGACTTATGTTTTTTTCAAATGGCTATAACTTTGTAACGGACAAAGATATCAAAATCAAAATTCACAGAATAAAGTCCGAAACAAGAAGAACAAAACGTCATTATTAACTTATTTTGAGCATAAGTCGACTTATGCTGTTATGGGTTTTTGCCACAGAAATGTTTTATTCGACATTTAGCTTCCATTGGCGAATACAGAAGACTACATTTTTAAAGTTATTCTAGTGTCAACGATTCACCAACTAGAATATGTTTTTATCGAGCTATCATTGGACTACTTGATAGTGAATTTATTTCGTGAGTCATATTACGCTAATTCCAAAAGATGTGTAAAGTACAAGGAAAAGTACTTATGTCAACAGCACCACCCGCTTTTCAACAGGCGATCAAATTTCAGCAAATGTGAAATGGATTTGATGACATATGCTCCGGAATTTTCACCGCTTTGTAAACTGAGAAGCATTACTCCTTCTCCTGTTTGGATCCAGCTGAGCAATATCAATAGTTGGATATATGTACTGCACAAAAAATACACAGTCAACATATTTTGTAGAAGAAGAGTTTTGGAGATCACACTTCAAGAAGACGGAATACGGATAAACGAACAGCATAATCGAGAAAAGCTACCCGACCATGCGAAAGACCACGAAATTCACCACAACACCACCTACAGTTTAATTGGAGGACCGTTCTTAATTATCAGCATCACCATTTTTTTCTTGCAACAGTGCAACAAACAGACAGAGAATCGACCTCAGGTGCAACCTCAGAGGAATATACCAGCAAGGCGAAGATATACACTATTGGACTTCAACCTCTACACCCAAAAAAATAATTAGTATATATTACTAAAACTTTCGTTCATTGTACGAAAGTTTCGTGGTGCAAAACTACGAATGTTTTTCGTATATTGTACGAATAGGCATTCGTAATTGAACTAATTTTTAGAAATAAAAACTACGAATGCTTTAGTGTATTTACGAAATGCTTCTGTACAATGCACGAAATGATTCGTAGACACGGTACGAATAAAATCGTACATTGTACGAAAAATTTTGTATTTTATTTAGTAAAATTACAAAATCGTTTGTACAATGCACGAAATCATTCGTAAACTTAGTACTTACCCGGTTTAACGGGGCTAGGGGGAATAGACCACCCTAACGTACGATTTTGTTCTTGTCTCAACTCAACTATTTTGTCACACCTTATATGCAACTCACCCAATTTTGACACTCACAATACATTTATAATACTTTGGAAATTTGATAAAAAGGTGTTACTAATTATAAAGAACAATTTACGCGGAATTGTGTACATATCACAATGTTAAATTAAAAAAATTTAATCAGAAAAATATATAAAATGTTAGAAAATTAATTAAAACGTACCAGCAGTTTATTATTATTTATTTATTATTTAATTTCGAGATTAATACTAACACCGCACTACTGTTCCAAATGAATTATTATTATTTAACTGTTTATGATTTATTTAAACAAACAAAACTTTCTTATGCATACACTTTTTATTTTTAAACACTTTCACAATTGAAATACAAACGACAATGACTTAGCTTACTTGCTTTCAAATTTAACATGGCGGTTGTTTTCGATATAATTGCAAAATATTTGTATTTCTACGAAAATATTGCTGATTAAACAAAAATAATGACATTCATTTCCTGCAGCAGGTATATTTCGAAAAGATTAAAATTTTCAATTATTTTGGTAAATTTACAAAATTTTTGTAATTTGACGAAAATATTAGTAATGGTAATACAAAACAGAAAGGAAATTAGGCGTTTAGAAAAATATCATATTACTTAAGTAGAATAAACGAATTTTTTCGTACATATTACTAAAATTTCGTAAAACAAAATTTACGAAAGCACTTTCGTTTATTTTACGAAACTTTCGTAACACATGGTATTTTGCATCTTATATTTACTACGAAATATTCGTTTAATTTACTAAATTTCGTACAATGTAGGAAAAAAAATTTTACGAAAGTGTTTCGTAAAGATTTTACTAAAGTTTTTTTTGGGTGTATGATCAAGGTTAGGTTAGATTAAAGTGGCTGTCGGCTGGGAGGGCCGACACATTGAGTCCAAAGGAGGACCGTTGTGGTACCACGAGTTTGGGGTGTTCCGCCCTAATAACTCAGAACCAGTTTGTGCTTCTTATGAAACGTAAAAGAGAATTAATGTCCAAGTCGATCAGATCACTAATATCGTTGAAGAAGTTTACACCTAGATGGAGTTTTCTTTTATGGGCCAATGCAGTTCATGTACAGAGGAGATGGGCAATTGTCTTTTCCTCTTTTTCGTCCATACTGCTCCTGCAAAAGTCGTTTGTGTATACGCCAAGTCTCTCGGCGTGTTTACCTATGAGACAGTGTCCCGTAATGACACCTATAATGGAGCTAATGTGCGGTCTGCTCAGAGAGATCAAAGTCTTAGAGCGATTTGGATCCAACTTTGGCCAAATCCGTTTTGTCGCTAGACATGTGTTGCCACTTGTCTACCTAATGTTTGACCTATCAGTAGCGTCTTGCCTTAGAGCTTATTCACACCAAACTATAAACGAGCATTTATACGTTTTCCGCAAAACGACTCGTTTTCCCATACATTTTCCATACCCAACCCGTTTCTCAAAACGACTCGTTTTCTGCAAAACGACTGGAAAACGAGTTGTATTTTCAAGATGAACTACACGAACAGATCTTTTTGTGATGTTATTGTGAATAGACACTCAAATAATAGAACAGCTGATGGCTTGCTGTCAAAACAAATTCATTATTTCTGCAATTTGTTTGCAGACATCCTTGTTCGTGAAAGCGGTAAGTAATATTTTTTACAAATATTTGTATACCACTGTTCTTTATTTTATTAAAATAAGGTAGGTACACAGAAGATGAGGAGTTAAACAAGAGTAAATTCATCTGGACCAGAAATCAAGATGACATTACAAATCAGGAATATGGAAAGTTTTACTAAACTCTGACCAACGACTGGGAGGACCATTTGGCTGTGAAACACTTTTCTGTGGATGGTTGTTTTTAATTCCGTGCCCTTGCCCTGCTCTTAATTCCTAATCGAGTACATGAAGTTGTACGTGCGTCGTGTATTTATCAATACAAAGTTCTCAAAGTCATTCGAAGAACTTGGTGGAGGATTGCATGGAACTGCATGGACAAGGAGAAATACAATTACTACATCGTCATCTGGCGGAAACTAGCTATTGCTAATTAGCAGAATATGCCAACGAACACCTCAAAGAATATTAAGGCAAACTGCTGGTATTTGTGATCAAGGAAGGGTTGGAATCACCTGAAAACAAGGGTGAGAAAGAGAAGCGCGAAGAAAACAAAGCAAATTTCAAAAATAATTTTATATTAATTGTAAAATCCTTACACTTGGATTCTAACGGTCTTTAAATAAAAACACCACACAGTTGGTCTTCTTATTTTTGATTACTTTATTTTCCCAATTCTTAATTCTATTTATATACTTAATTCTACTACCTTATTAGGTAAAATCGAATAACCTGCAGAATAATTGAAAACAATTATTAGGTAGGTCAGTAAAAATGCATTCATAACAAATTCTTGCATTTTAGCCGACCTACACAATATTGTTTTTAGTTTTGTGCAATATTTATATCATCAGCATATCGACCCATGAAGCAATATCACAAAACGCGGAATAATTAAAAACAATTATTAGGTAGGTCAGTAAAAATGCATTCATAACAAATTCTTGCATTTTAGCCGACCTACACAATATTGTTTTTAATTTGCGTAATGTTGATATCATCAACATTGCCGATTTACACAATATTTTTTGTTGATATCGTCAACATTTTGCCACCTCCGGCGCTGGCGTTGTTCTCCAGTTGATTTCGAACTCGTGCTCCGAAGTCCTTTTGTGGTCTCTTAACTCCATGTCAGCAGATTTTTTCTTTTTACTTCGTTGTATGAGGATCCCAGCCGAAAGGCAGATGATAATTTTTACGACTGCAAACATGGAACAAAACCCGAAGGTCCAATACTGGTGTATTTTAATTGTTTTCCAATTGTGGTCATGTAGGCGATTGAGTGCTTCGGTTGCCTCTCTACGATTCACGTTGGAAACCTCCATTATATCTTTATTTAATGGGACGACAGTTTCGTTAGAAAAATAGATCGGAATCTGAGTTGATATCGAGGTATTTAAGGTTGCTATTGATTTGCTGAAATGCATTGTCACACTTGTTTCCTTTATTAATTTTGTTTCCAATCGAATGAATTTTGATTGAATGACGCAATATGAAGTGACGTGAATAATGCCTGTATTATGTAGCACAACTTCTTCTCTAGCTGATCCACAAATTAGAAATACAGTGGTATCCTCTGGTGTAGTGAACATTCATGTATTGTGCGTCCATAATTCTCTCCACATGGTGTGTGTTAATCTTAAGATCCTGGTTTGACATCGCTTGAATGAGAGTTTTTTGTACAACTGTTGGATGATGCAATCTTTACTCTCCTCTATACTGTGGAATATTTATGGCTGTAGTATGAATGTTGTTTCGTTTAGAACTGGTCTTTTTCTTATATCTTCCAGTGGTATTTCAAAATATCTCTGTAGATTGAAATTGACTCCAAACATTGATTGCTGCATCTGTACTTCGCGAAATGTCTGCTCATCGATCTTTTCAGGCACGGTTGTAGTCCTTATAAGATCATATTCACTTATATCGCTGATCATGAAATACCCATTACTAATTACTAATATCTCCTCCGAATTTGACGACATCTCGAGTTTATCCATTGGATCTGGCAATATTTCCGTCTCTGATTCAAGCTTTTCTGTACATTTTCTTATTATTTGTTCCATGCTCTTGTGCGACAAGAACTCAAATAAGTGACTACGTTTAAGATACGCATTCAGCAGCTTATTGTACTTTGTTTCAATTTCTTGCATGAAGCTTCGAGCAATCAGATAGGCATTTGTCACATGAAGATTTAACTTATTTTCGTCAAACATGCGATACCATGATGCCATTTTGTTGATCTCAGCTAATCCAGCATTGAGTTTTTTTGTAAAGTTGTTAATTTTGTTATTGATTCTAGCCTCCGTTTCATTAACAGTGAACAGGGTGGACAGCATAATCTTCGTATTAAACATAGCACTTTTTATGAGAACCTTCTGGTTGTTGTCTAGGTCTTCAATGTCATAGTACACTTCATTATTTACTCCAAATATAGAGTTAAGCACGGTTCCTAGTAGTTCTCTCTTGTTTCTTTGTAATGGTGTTATTTGAAGTCTTTTAAAAATTGAGTTTATGTTCTTCCATTCTTCTGCTATATGATGACATAATTCATTGCATTGGCTCTCTGATGTTACCTTCGTTACTCTGTTGCATAACTCACTGAATTGATTCTTCGTTTTGTTTATGTTTTCTTGATCACGTATAATGTCTGTGATTGGAAACTGAACGCTTGTGTGGAGCATACCCCGTTGAATTTTTGCGGTTCCAATTTGTTTTATGAATAATCCAGCTTCTGGGTGAGTTATTGTGTATGTTGTAGATCCCGGCATGATAATTGCACATAATGACAGAATAACCAGGCCGGCGGTAAGGCTGGGCGCTTGTCTTTTTTCTCTCAGAATTTTGTTGAGATTGGACGGTTGAGTTTGTTTCACTGTATTTTCATCTGATCGCATGATATTTTCTTCGTTCGGTAGCAAACACACCTTCGTTATTTGTCGTTTGTATGTTCCTTTTTCTGTTTTAACAGTTACAACTCTTATAAGGCCATCAACTCCGCTATGTACTTCAATGATTTTTCCCATAGGCCATTTTGATGGTGTAAGCAGCTCGTTTTTGAGGAGTACTAGCTGCCCAATTGTCAAGTTCCTTGCTGGCTTCTTCCACTTATAACGCTGTTGAAGTTTATGTATGTAGTCCTCGTACCAACGCTTGCAAACATCTTGCTTTAGTTTTTGAATTAATTTATATCTTTTTAGACTACCTTCGGCCAGGTCCAAAATGGTGTCGTCTTGTGGTACTAATAATGGTGATCCAATTCTAAAGTGACCTGGTGTTAATGCATCTAGATCTTCGATGTTGTCTGTTAATGCACACAGTGGTCGTGAGTTCAAAACTCCTTCTATTTGCACCAAGATGGTTTTCATCTCCTCGTAGGTGAGTTTCTGTTCACCTATGATTCGATTAAGATGGTATTTAACTGATTTAACTCCTGCTTCCCAGAGTCCACCAAAGGTGGAATGAAATGCCATTTTACTCCTTTTTCAGCAAGTTTGGATTGCACTGCCTCGATGATATTTTTAGCTCCCAAAAAATTTTTTCCATTTCCGCTGTAAAGATGATGTATAGATCCTCTTCTGCTGATCATTCGTCGCAGTGCAGCCATAAACCCATCCGTGGTTAAATCCGACGTCAGTTCAATGTGAATTGCCTTTGTTGCCATGCAAACGAATAGTGCAATGTATGCATCTTATGTTGATTGGACCTGCGTAATCAACCCCACAATGTGTAAATGGTGGTGAAAATTTAACTCGTTCCTCCGGAAGCTGTCCCATAAGTTGAGTGGATTCCTTTGCCTTGAACCGAAAGCACCTCACGCATTGATTGATTAACGCCTTGACTGTGCTGGTACCTCGTTATATCCAAAATTTTCTTCGAATGTGGTTCAGAGTCAGTTTTACTCCACCGTGGAGTGTATCTTAATTATGTTTTCTTAATAGTTAATTTTGTCAGTGGATGTGAAGATGGTAATATCATGGGATGTTTCTGATTAATTGACAAATGTGCGTGTTTCAGGTGACCTCCGACACGCAATAATCCATTGGAATCAATAAATGGATTCAGTGATGATATTCTGCTATTTGATGCCAGTGCCTTATTTGCCTTAAAATTTTCTATGTACTCAGAATATTTCAATTGAGCTCCACGTACCAGCGCCATTTCTGCTTCAACTAGTTCCTTTATCGTTAATGGACCAAAATTAAGCGGTTCACCTTTTATGGTCCGTTTGTAGTTGGTTTTAAATCGTAGACAGTATGCACTTATTCGTTGGAGTTTTGACATTGCTGAAAACTTAAGATAAATGTCGTCCTTGGATAGAGAATTGCTATGTCTCGCCAAGCAAACGCGAGATCGTCGGATCTCAGTTATATCTTGAGTTTCTATCAGAGACTTATCAGTTGGCCAGTTTCGCTCTTCTTCCTTTAACCATTCTGGACCATGCCACCAGGTTGAATTTTCAGCTAGAGTATCTCCAAATTTTCTTCTAGACGGAATGTCAGCAGGATTGTCTTTACCCGGAAGGAATCTCCATTTTCCTTCAAA